>CBVK0100975024.1:0-14589 GCA_900067695.1 Picea abies
CCCCCCCCTCTCAGTTGTCCAACATATTGTTCATCTTGTAGAGAAGATAGGGGGATACATACCCATAGGGGGAGTTATTCTTCTTCCCATGATTGGTTATAGCAGCATGATTCTAGGAGGAGAGATAACTGGTAGCCATTCCATCAAAATTTCATTAGAGTGATATCATGTTGGGCACAGGCCCATTTTGGAATAAAGGATAATTTTGGAGAATAAAGTAGAAGACAACTAGCAGGGAAAGCAACATGTGCAAGGCAACCATGCATGTAGAGGAGGAAATCACATGAGGAACACATGCAAGAATACCTAACCATGCTAGGGTTAGGGTTTTGGTAAGAAGATGTAACGACCAGTAATCCAAGAACATGTATAAATAGGTACCTAGGAGGTCTAGGTCAGGGTTTTGAGTATGAAGTTGAGCGTTGGTTATGGTTGGTATTTGGTCATTGTTACCATGTTGTCAAAGATCGATTGTCTAGAGAATCCAATCTATTTTGTAATTTGTTGAGCTAAGGAGAGGGACTAAGGAA
Source organism: Picea abies (assembly GCA_900067695.1). Taxonomy (NCBI): domain Eukaryota; kingdom Viridiplantae; phylum Streptophyta; class Pinopsida; order Pinales; family Pinaceae; genus Picea; species Picea abies. The sequence continues at coordinate 531 of CBVK0100975024.1, forward strand.
GATATTGAGGGTTAGATCATAGGCTAAGGAGCCTGGTGTGATCTAGTCCTCCTCATTGTAATATATCAACATGTTTTGATGGAGAGTTTTAATACATGTGGCACTATAGTTTTGGAACCAAAATAATAAAAGAGCAAAACAACCAAATCTTTGTGGACGTAGCCTAGGAGGGGTGAACCATGGTAGACCCTGCGTTATGTGACTGAATGTTATGTATATTCTTTTTTGTTGATGATTAGATGTTAAATGAATGCATGAATGACTTAGCTAGATCTATTAACATACATGCATGAGTAAGAATGACAGATTAATCAAGATCAATTGAATGTTAGATTAACTAAATGAAGACTACAGAGTTTAATCGTAGATCTCCACTCATTTACCAGGCTGCAAGCACTTGAGAGTTGTAGCCACCCATAAGAACTATCTCAGGTGAGACTATGCAATGCATCATGTGCTTTGTGCTGCCTTTTGGTTTACCAGGAGGGTCGATGGTTTTAGGGAGGTTTTTGTTGGAAACCAAGTGGAACTAAACCTGCGTCAGCCCAAGAAGGATAGCAAGAGTTAAGTCTAAAAGAATGAGAATATAAAAGGGGATGTTGAGACCATGGAACCCAACGAAGGCAGATATCAAGAGATGGTTGAAAACAAAGGAGCTAGAATTTGTACAGAAATATAACAGAAACCCGAAGTTAACACTGTGCAAATATTTGGACAAGTACGTATTTAGTGACTTGCATGAAGTTTTTTTCAGTGATTTCTCGCATGTGTTGCATGGGTGGATATTGAGGTTGAAAGAAAACCATTCTACAAATTGGATCAGACAGCTAAAGTGGAATCCTGTGGATATCACATAGTTACAACAAGTTGACAATAAATTTACGTGCATAGTAGATTTATGGTTAGACAACATTGTTGTTGGATTTATCATAGAATTTGTAGTAGATACTGTGAAGTCTTACAGCGTAGCAGAGAAAGAGTTCCTGAAGGGACCTCAAGGTAGGTATATTAGATCATTGTATACATCCATTAAGATGTTACTATATAACAAAGGGGTAATGACAATGGCCTCAGACAACTAAACGTCCCTACGTGCATGGGGGAAGAGGGGAAGCAATGACAAGAGATGGAGAAATGGAGGAAGAGATGGACAAAGTAAAGAAGGAGGAGGCATTGGATCCAAACATGATGGAGGAAGACCAGATCAAGTAGATCATGGCAACAACTGGAAGAAAACGCAGTGGAGTACCCTACCAATATAAGATGAACAACAAGAAGAGAGTCATAACCACGAGGGAAGGCTTGGCAAGTGATGACAAAGAGGTAGAGGATCTTCGGTCTATGGAGCAGATTGAGGAAATCATGCGTGCAACATATGAAATGAATACAAGTAGTACAAGAGAAGAAACCAAAGGCAAAACTCCTATCCATATCAGTGTCAGTGTGGAACCCATAAACCCATGTGCAACTAATACACCAGAAATAACATCGTTGTTTAGAAAACCAAATTTCATTGGAAGAAACCCAGCAGGAATTACATCTACACACGGAGAACAATTGGGGGAATCATTACAGGAAGCATTAGTCAAGGATCTACACTGCATGGAGGTAGTATTCTATCATTCAAGATGGCAGGACATGATCCCACCATCAGGTTACCAAAATTCAAGGGAGAGGCATCGGAGGACCCTGAGAAGCACTTGTTCATCTATGAAAATATCTGGGAAGAAAAGCATATCACATATGAGGATACCAAACTTGCATAGTTAGCCATCACGTTAAGAGACTACACACTGGATTGATACATGAAATTAGCAGCAAATAGTCCACCAGGAATAACTAGAATGATTGTGGATATCAATAAGTTGTTGATAAATGAATTCCAGAAGTCTAGCTCCAAGGATCGGTACATGAATGCGATTATAGAGATCAGACAGAAACATAAGAATCTATCTGCGGGATAGACCATAGATTCAAACGATTAAAGGGAAATCTGAAGTACGTCATGACAAATATGCAACATATGCATCTATTTTTGAATTCACTACTGCCACACTTGAAATACCCTTTGAGATAACATAATTTTTAGACCCAGGCAGAGGCTCTGTAGGCAACCTTGCAAATATAAGAGAACCAATATCAAAGGACAGATCCAACAATAGAGGAGGTCAAGGAAGACCTGAAGAATCTAACATTTCAATTAAACCAGAACAGGAGTAAGGACAAAAGAGAAGTTGTTTGGTGTACCACATGTAGGACAGAAGGACACCACAAGAATGAGTGCCCAACATTCGTGTGGTACATGGAAACAGGACTGCCAAACCCATTGCCATCATGAGGACTATGGTGTGAGATTTGTAAGACACAAGGGCATGATCCATATCTCTTTTGAATGATGCAAAAATATTAGGCAGTGCCTAAGAGTTCATATTGCAACGTTTACAAATCAGTAGGCCATGATGACAAAGATTGCATGACAATGGAGTTTATGAGGTAAAGAACATCAAACACCTATAGGGTGCAGGCAGAGATGATGACAGGGAAAGATGCACCACAGTTTAAACAAGTACCAGCCCCATATAACACTACGCCACAAAAATATAACATTGTGCATCCATCGTACAATACTACGCAGCCATAGTATAATCCCACACAGTATAACCAGGAACCTTAGTACAATGCACCGCGAGGAGATCGAGTTGGATACAGAGGTGGAGGACCAGGTCGAGGAGGCTTTGGAAGAGGCAAAGGACCGGTGGTATGCCATAATTGTCAACAACCAAGACATTATGCAAGAGAATTTCCACTTCCACCTATGACATGTATGTATTGTTGCGCATTCGACCATGACACAGAAGAATGTCTGACACTATTGGGGAAGATCCAAGAAAAGTCAAATAAAAAAAATAAGAATGTTCAATGGATTTCTACAGAAGCGAGGGACGATGGAAGAAATATCAACATAGTTACATGCGAAGGAGATAAGATAGGTGATGGCGCAGTAAGACGAGATCCGGCATAACACCAATGGCTGAAGAAGAATGTTGAACCACAGAAGAAGTTTGATGCGCATAACGAAAAGGATATATTCAAGAAAGAAAAACAAGAATTATTGAATTCAGACATTACATCTATATCAACTGCACAACATACTTAGGATGTACCAAGATATGAGATTCCTTCATCACTGGATCACACTAATGAAGCACAACCCCTAGGAAAAGTAAGTACCATAAATGATTTTCTACAATCTTATGTTAAACTATTAAATGATCCATCATCTGTTAAAGTGTTACCAAATATGTTAGAAATATGTAACACAGATGTAGAGGGAAATCTAGAACAGAAAAAAATTAACCATCTACATACAAGGAGGAGGACAAGCAGAGAATTCAGTCTGAATGCCAACATTGGAGATTTCAACATGGGGGATATCATACTGGATTTAGGCTGTGAAGTGAATGTACTACCCAAGAATACATGGCAATGTTTGGGAGAGCCCACATGTTCATCTCAAACTAACAAATCAACACTGGGTTCTGTCAATTAGAAGGCTAAAGGTTGTGATAGTAGATCTAGATGGAGTGCGCACTAAAGCCAATTTCGAAGTGATAGAAATAGTGGATGGCACAACACCTTATCCAGCATTACTTGGCTTGGTTTGAGAATTTGACAATCAGGCCATAATCAATCTGAAGACGAGGAATATGAAATTCAAGTCAGGAGAGTACATAGTCATTGTGCCACTAGATCCATCAAAAGGAGAAAGGTTTGTAGAACCCACTTGTTTCAACCTGGAGGAAATTAACCAGTTATATAGAACCACCACGCAAGAAGAAGATTATGTGAATCCAACTGTAGGTGGGGTACTCAGTTGGAGAAGTATCACGTCATGCACGTTATAATCAGATACATGGTTGGATAATTGGCAACATAGATTACATGAAGTATCCACAATAATAGACCATGCATTAAGATGGGTAGGTACATAGATAAGAGAACCTCCCAGCTTCCATGGTGTTAATGACTTAGAATAATTCCTAACAAGATGCGAAGATGAAGTGTTAGAAAATCAGAGGCTCTTAGCTCTGGATATAGCACTCAAGGAAACACCTGCAATATGGTGGGGTGCGCACAAAAAGATAGTCAAGGATTGGTACCAATGTAAGTGATTACTATGCATCAAATTTGGCACAGAACATAGAAGCAACCAACTGCAAAGATATGATGGACACATGACACTAGAAAAACACTTGGAGAAGTGCAGAAAACTATGGATAAAGACACCACCAGAAGAATGGTCTCACCACTTTATTCACACATTGGAAGGAATTCCAGCAAACTGGTATGTAGATCAAGAATTATGCAGAGGCATTGTAGAATGGACAACATTACAACATAATTTTATAGTCATCTTCTCATTTGAACATGAGAACCCAAAAATACATTCAATACTCAAACAGATCAGAGGGGTAATATTCATTCAAGAACCAGAGGTTGAACTCATAACAGAGTATCAACAACAGAACATAGAGACAATGAAAGAATTACTGTCATGCTACCATGTGCAGGAAGAAGCACCAAATGAATATGACCCACACAACATTCAAATTACATAAATTGAAGGAGAAAGGGAGGTGGAAGGTCCATCTCTCGAAACATAAGTATTTTTTGTGCCAATCAAAGTGAAGAAAATGAATATTGGGACAATGACAATCCCAAAATGGTCAGTATTGGGGATTACTAGGATGAGCATATAGTAAAAAGAAGAACAGAGTTACTGCATGAGTACAGTGACATGTTCCCAACAACCTTTACAGAGATGAAAGGCATAGCAGGAAAGTTAGGAGAGATGAAGATACCTCTCAAATTTGAGGCTACATCAGTCAGAAAATGACCATATAGACTGAACCCAATATACAAGCAGAAAGTAAAAGCAGAAATTGACAAAATGTTGGAAGATGGAATCATAGAACCAATTGAGGAATATAAATGGGTAAGCCCTATGGTAGTGTTGAGCACTCAACACACCCAAAAAAATCCTATGTCAATTTTTTACTTTTTGGGTACTGCTTGATCTTTACACTGTCTATTTCGACTTCAATTTTTGTGAAAATGTTTTGCCTTTGCTTATTATCATGACTCTCAATAGTTTTTCAGGTCTGTTTGAAATTATGAAACCCCGTGACTTTAAAAAAGGCCTTAACGCCTAAATAAAGAATCAAAATCCAAAACACTTCACCCGATATACTTAGATTCGACATCAGAAGGCATTCAAAGAAGGAAAAGAACCACTTGGGAAACCTCAGTCACCAAGCATCGATCTCCATCAGCATCGACAAAAGAAAGTTTTGTTTGTGCCAAAGTTTTGCATAAGGATATCTCTGATAGCTGATTTCTCATCGGCATCAGTAAAATACAAGGGGAATAGACGTTAACGAAGAAATAAACGATATCATCAATAGCTGATACCCTAAACACCTAACGGAATCGGGGAAAACTGAAAAAGATTGCAACGAACATTTTCACCACACTAAAGAGTTTTCCTGATCGTTGACCCCCAAATCATTTTGGCATTGGGACTTTTTCGAGGAAGCTAATCTGGAGAAAAACATGTGATAGGTTTATCATCGATCACCGACCCCCGATACCTTTTCGGCATCGGCGAGCCCGGGTTTTTTTTAGAACACACAACTTGAAGAAAGTCCTGATTCCGATTAATAGACATGAATCAGGTCACTGGTCTTCAATGCCATGGGTCTTTTCCATATTGGAGAACCATACGGTCTAGTTTTACCCCGAGTCATCCTCGGTTCCCTAGGTCCAAGTCACACCTCTGATTCAGCTTTGCCACAACATCATTGTACGATGATATTGATCGACATCGAAGATTTTCGAGGGACATCAACGAAAACGTTCATAGCACATCCCCAATTCCCGATCCACCCACTAAGAAAGTGACATGATGGGACGTTTTAGCGTTAGATATGATTAGATTTCATGCATTCAAGGGTCTAATTAATACCAAATCCCACATTAGTTGCTACCTCATGCGCAAATCAACATGGTCATTTAAAATCACTAATAGACCACATCACCCCTATGCCTCTGTCGTCGACCCACGATAAATTTAAGTTATAGAGATTCGACGGCAGATTTGTTTAAATTGCACTCATTACCCGAATTGAATGGTTGATGTGACTCGATAAGTTATGCATTAGTTTAAATTCTCTTGAGTCGTTGCAAGAGGAATCATTATGTGCGCAAGGAAATTCAGAGCATCCAAAGAAGTGAGACGAGCAATTAAAAAGTTGCATAGATCCCGTGAGTATCAAATAACTAGGTTTAGCAAGATTTACAGGTATGTACCCAAGTCTATGGATTTTTACATATTTTCACTTCATATATTTTAATCCGGTGTTGCTCTATACACAATCTCTGAAGATTTATTTTGAATGCATAAACAATGTTGCCAAGAAAAAAAACTACTAGACGATCGTCGAGGGCGTCGAAGCTAAGAGAACCAGAGGTAGGTGAAGGTTCCTCCCCAAGGGTTGTAATACAATTGAAATACATGCCTAGACCAGAGCATGTCATCAAAACATCAATGAAGAAGTTCTTCATCTAGCCTCCGGCCTTTGTAGATATAGAGGCAAGCACAGGGTCCAAGATGACACTCTCGCATTGGGGAGAGCTCTTTAAAAAGATCAGCTGGGAGGAATACCCGGAATACATCCCACATAGTGATCCTGATTTCAGAGTGCTCGATGACAAAGTGTTCCCGAACATCCAATGGTCATACCTCCATATGGTGGCTAGCAGAACCCCTATCTTTCCCTATTTCGAACTCCTAAAGTGGCTCATTGACCACACGGACACGCAGAAATGTTTGGTCAACGATGAAAATGGTGGATGTGTTGGAGTGTTCCTTCCAGTGGAGGTCCAGAATTATTACAATCTTAGAGACCTTGAGGAGCGACTAAACACAGATTTCATCATAAAATTATACGAGCACCACGACACCAGTCGAGTGATGGCTTCATGCTGGAGAGAAGATAATAAATATACCAAACGGAGCACTGGCTGGTACCAGATGAATAACTTAAGGGAGCCATACATCTACCTGATGGCTCTCATATGCCAATTTTATGGGGAGAAAGACTGCTCCAGATTTTCAGAGGCATGGATGGCTCTAGCTTACACAGTGGCAATTTCTGGGAGCAGCTTCAACTGGGGAGCCATCATTTCTAAGAAATTGAGAATCTGCATACAACGGGCTCAGACGTCGAAGGAAGGAGAGACACTAGCCTTCTACATGGATTCATATTTACTTGATTTCATGTGTGCCAGAAACATTTTTGTCGGCATGAACCTGAGTTGGCACGTCACAAAACTCCTAGTCCATGTATATTTCAGCATCCTATGGGATAACATGTACAAAAAATATTACTCCCTCATCTGCGATGAATTCATCGCACGTATTTACGTTATTCTTTTCAATAAATAATGCCTGAGACTATCGGTTGCGGCCAAAAAGATGATATCAAAGGTAGTCCATTGGTACTTGGACGAGCGTGATACCTACATCAAGGTGTTCGGGGCCACCGAAGCACCATATCTCCTAATAGTGCATGTCCTTGACCGTCTCGTAGTGGGAGAGATATTTTTCCAAACCATCCTGCAGGGTTACAACCCCATCCTGGTCAAGGATAAAAAATGTGAGTTTATACCTTATGGATTCCATGTAGGATTCTACTTGGTGAAGGACACCGCTCAAGCCAAACAGGAAGGGCTAAACCAATTGGAGTTCAGATTCCAGATCGGTCTATTCTACAAGCACGACCCAAAGGGTCTAGTCTTGAAACATGCTTCTCAAGTGTCATCCTATTGGCCATACGCCCACGACAAATTTGAAGATGAAATCTTCACATAAAATGCCCAAGACTGGGACGAGGTGGTGGCAAGCATGACCGACCCCAAAATGATGAGGTTCAAATCCATGAGCTTGGATGAAAAGATGACAACCATAGAGAAATCATCTCAAGAGGCCCTCAGAGCCAGGGAAGAAATGATAGCGGTCGAAGCAACAGAGGTTCCCCCGGTGTCTCCGGTGAAGGACACAGGTTTCCCTATGATGCAGGATGCACAGGAAAGGGGGTTTCTCATGATTGAGAAGGCGCAACAAATAATTGATCTGCTACAAGACAACCCAAACCTCACAGGAATGACAGGGTCCCCTACCGATAACCCAGATGAATTCCAGTCAGGCCCAAGCGACCTTGAATTGATAGACATTGATGAAATCGTTGGGTTAGACAACCCTGAAACTGCAATGCCATAGGCCAGATCACCAGGGGGTGTTTCAACTCATCCAGAGACAGTCGGAACATCAAGGAGAGAAAGTGTGCCAAACCCCCTAAGCAAATTGATAAACATTTATGATGATGAAGAGATCTTGGAGGTATCCTTGGTGACCCAGATATAGATCATAGATGAAAAGGACCCAGAGAAGAAACCTTCCCCAGCCCCCGATGCTCAAATTTTGGACCTTCCAGAGAATCAACAAGAGTTCGAGAGTGTCTTAGAAATTGATCTTCCCGATGCATTGGAGACTCAAGTGGGCAGTCCGAAGGATGAGTCAGGGTCAGGCGAACAAAAGGAAGAAACTCCACAGCAGGAAATCAACGTTTTAGCAATCGATAATCAAGTAAGTACCGAGCCTACTCTCGATGCCTCAATTTCAATCGATACTCAAATTCTTGATGAGCGACAAACAGAAGCCAAGCCTTCGAAAAACAGGGAAGAAGTTCAAGAACACAGTCTTGAAAAAATATATACCATCGGGAGACTAGGAAATATGCTCACTTGGGGTGATCAACAAATTCCCGAGCCCATGGATGAATTCGCTGAAATACATGCCATCACTTATGACTGAAAAAGGAAAGATATCGTGTAGAGAACCACCAAGAAGAGGTGGATCACTCTTTATCATTCCATCGTCATCAACATGAAGGAAAATCTGATCAACACAGAGCATGCCAAGACGTCTGAACTTATCAGCGCGGGGATGGAAGTCATAGATGGCACCCTAGATAGAGAAAAAATGGATGAAGAGGAGCTGGTTGTTGCTTTGAAAGAATTGGAACATTTGTGCCACTTGGAAAAATATTACCAGGACACAACACAAGCCACGATGTTCCTAAGGAGCGAATTCAAAGAGGCCTACAACAAATTTACAGATGAGCGACACATATTCACTGCAAGGATAGTTGAGTTGCAAGAAGACACCCTCATGGCATTGGCCACATGCAAGGATATGGAAAGGTGGTACGAGAAAGCACAACAATCCGTGGAAAGAGTTGACTATATCAGGGTGGTTCAACAGGGCTGAGATACAAAAGAGTAGGACATTCAGGTGTTAAAATAAAGCAGCCTAGATCGCATAAAGAAATCAACCGAATATTGGGAAAAAAATGGCTCGGGAATTTCATTAGGAAATCCAAGAGAAATGGGCCAAGTATGAGAAAATTTGGATCAAGATCAACCGGGTAATGAAAGACATAGGCCTCCCTGAGTTTGGCACACCCGATGATGTTGTCAACTTACGCAACATAGTCAAATCGCAAACCGAACAAGACTCATCATGGGCCAAGGAAATAGAAAAGGTGTCACACATGGTGCCAGGACAGGTGCGGTAGTTCATGGAGCACCCAATCAAATCTTGGGCCATGTTGCAATTGTTAAGTGCCAGAATAGTCAAATATTGGGCACAAGCAGTAAAGATAAGAGAGATTATTTCAGCCCCATTGGAACAACATAGATTCTTGTATGCTAACACATGTGAGGATCTCTTCATCAAGTGGTCGGAGTATGAGAAGAGTCGCCCACTTAAGTGAGATCCTGTGATGACTCTTAGAAAGACTGATAGAATAAAGCGACATGTGGCGAGTTTTGTTTTACTTAGTCGCACTTTAATAGTTATTTTAGTTAATAGTATGTTACAAATAGGATGATTGACCTATTAGAAAGGGTCGATGATTGTTGCAAAGACCCCTCATTTTTGGATTTTGTTAAGAACTATTTCGGAGCTGCCTTAATTGAGAAGTCATGTTTAGGACCAGAGATAAAGTTGTGTTTTTCATCAAAAGTGTATATGAGTGGATGTGGAGAAGAATTATTTCTGATTTCATCTTTTGAATTGAAGTTGTAACGAGTAAGAGCTTCTAAAACTATTGATAAGTTATCTGATGCAATTCTTTATAGTTCTTATCTTTAATGATGAAAAGTAAATCATTGTGTTATTATGTGATGGATTATTAGAGTTAAGAGAATTTTTTTTCTTGCCATCGTTTATCGCATGCATATTTTATTTCTGATAAATTGTATCTCAGTCAATAATTGGAACACCAGCAGGTTAATGTATTATTACTAGGCTTGTGGTAGATCATTGTTGTCTACATGCTAGAGTGAGAGGGTTATCCCAAAGCTCAGCCTTCTCCAGTAGTTAAGTTTTTCCCTCTTGTTACCTAGTTGGATTATACCGACTTTTATCTTGTATCAGTCCCACCTATAAGAGAAAATACAAAAAGAGGATGTCTGAACTGGAGGAGAAAGCCTTCACCAGAAAACGTAAAGCCCATTGATTATTTGGTTGGATCACAAGATCTGGAGAACTATTCCACTATTAAATGTTGCAGAGTCTAATTGGGCCTCGGTGGCAGGTTTGGTTCATACTGTTGATTTTAAGGGATTTAGGACCCCTCAACATAAATGGCACTAGAAGAAGAATGAATGGATGAATATATTTTTGACATAGTATTTCACACAGCCTATAGATTCAAAATAGCCCACATGCATGGCTATTCATTCCCAAGACAACCCACACACACTAAGTACTCCTGAAACAAGTAACTCACCCCAACACAAGGAAGAACATATGTTCCCTGATATACCCTACACTCTTCCTCACGAGGAATTGAACCAATTCAGAAGAATCACAAGAGCATACGCCCAATAGATAGGTGTGCTGCCCTTAGCTCCATTACTTCCTCGAAGAAAACAAATAAGCATACCAGTGGTCGAGTCCCTTGACCAGGTTTTTGTGCACGCAATAGAAGACCTGATATATTTATCCCTCATTGAAATCGAGCATCCTCTTAATCTAATCCCTGAAACACCAGCCAACAACTTCTTCGAGCCCGACGACTTTTCGAAAGAAGAAAGGTTTGACTCATAATATGAAGACATGGAAGATAACAATGAACATAATGAAGAAAGGGGAAACCCACCTCAGAATAATCAACTTTGGTTGGCCAGAGATGCGTTTTCCATCCCCGTATGAGTACATAACCTCCCCCGAAACCCAGAGAAGTTACTCCCTAAATTTGACCCTGAAACCTCAGGATTTCCTAAAGACCATATCAAAAAATTCATACTAGCTATCAAACTTATGAATGTCCAACATAAAGACGTAGTTTGTAGCCTATTTCCCTACACTTTCGAGAATTCAGCCTCCATGTGGTATTTTAACCTACCCGTAGGATCCATAACTAGTTGGATGAAGTTTCAAAAGGATTTTCTAGATAAATACAGAAGAAACTACTACAGGAGCTTTGATGGATGAGTTGTTCGTCGCCACCATGATTTCAAAAGAAAGGGTTAAAGACTTCAATCAAATATTCACCACCATCTTAAACAAATTCCAGACTGAAGCTAATCCTACTCAGAAGTTGCAAATCAAAGTATACGCTAATGCTCTCCTAGCTTCTATTTCCATGTTTGTGAAAAGGGTTGCCAAACCAACCTTAGCTGAGAATTTTGAAGAAGCCAAAACGATAGAGTTCCAAATGAAGGGAGGTAAAGAAATCCAGGTCTCATTAGTTAATAATGAATTTCAACCTCCTCCCAGGAGAGGACTACTATTGACTAGACCCCCGGGGAAACAAACAGAACAAGGTCCCGAAAAAGGGAGTGGGGACATAGAGGACCTACAACACATGGTCAAGAAGTTGTCAATTGAAATTATAGATATGAAGAGAAGTGCGGTGGAGGGAAACCAAGACCAAAGGCCCTATAAGCCTTTCTTTAAAAGGAATCTGCCTTTCAAAGTAATTGAACCTCCCCCTGCCAACTTTAACATCAATCTGGGAAATGTAGCATCTGAATATTTATGTACCTATCATCGAGAGAATCACTCTGAAAGAGACTGCCCTCAATGGGTGCATGCCATGAATTTGATGGCCAACCGATTTCTAGATGAATTTTCCCTAACCGAACAATCAAGCGGCTTAGCTATGAATATTTCTGATCAAGAAGAAGTTGTTCCACCAAAAGAAACAACCATGTTGATATGGGACCCTGACCTACCTATGCCTTCCAATGATCTATTGGAGGTTCAAGAACCAACCGCAGAAGTCTTGGCTATGCAAACACGAAGTAGGGGTCAACCTGTCTCAAACAACCTTACTACGACCCAAACTTCGAGAGGAAAACTAGCTCTCGATCACCCGAAAGCACCTTTCTCTCCCTGAAGAAACCCTATAAACATCCATACACAAGAATAATCCAAGCTAGACTACAACATAGTATAAGATTTGAAGAAATTGAAGGAAAACATATCAGTCATGGACATGTGTAGAATCCCTTAGCAAAAGGATTTTCTATTACAAGCATTGAAATCAGTAGAAAATCCCATGACAAGCATTGACCAAGGATAAAATCTGACTACCACAGATCTAAGAAATAAACCAACTGTGAACGCCTGCTCTAAGAATAAGAAGGAAAACCTTTTGTCCCACTGTTCCTTTTGACATTCGAAGTCTTCAATAGAAACCTCCATAATTGTTTGGTTGACTTGGAAGCATCCTCTAATGTCATGCCATTGTCTATTTGCAAAAAATTAAACGCAATCCCTCTCAAAAGCGATAAACATGTTATACAATTAGACAGGAATCAGGGGAAGGTTATGGGAGAGCTCAAAGATGTAATGATCAGAATATCGACACACCCTAAATTTGTGCAAGTAATTGACATCATTGTAGTAGATATCCCAGAAGCTTATGGATTGTTATTAATTCGATATTGGTCTGAGAAGTTAAACGGATACTTTAGTAGAGACTAGGCTCACCTTTGGTTTCCATTAAAGGGACACCTGAATATGATCAGGTTCGATAGGGAAAGATATCTAAAACACATTTTCACTTAGAAACCCTCAATGAACCCTCATTGACAGAATTCCCTATGCTAGAAAATTATTCCTGTGACTCTGATTTCGGGAATCTCTCCCCCCTCTCATCTGATGTCCCTCTTACTCAAAACTCCGAAATGATTTTTTAAGAGGAATTGTTGACGGCAGCAGAGGAAACCCTTTTCTACCAAGAACCTACATTAGAAACACAGAAAAAACAATAGAAGAGGGGGAAAGTGACAAGAAAGAGGAAACAGATAGGTTTTGCCCACAAGTATGGACATTATACTTTGATGGTTCTAAATCACAAGAAGGGTCAGGGGCATGGTGCATCCTCATTGATCCAAAATGTAAATGACATTCCTTGTCCTATAGACTAGAATTTGAATGCACAAATAACATTGTCGAGTATGAAGCTCTGGTACAAGGGCTAAATAAAGCTATGGAATTAAACGTCAAAGAATTGAAGGTTTTCGAAGATTCTGAAATCATCATCAGACAAGTAAGGAATACTATACATTGCAACTCTCCACACCTGAAGAATTACTAACAAGAAGTGCACAAGCTAATAGAGCATTTTGAATCCTTCAACATTACATCGATCCCCAGAACAAAGAACATTTTTATTGATTCTCTAGCCATCGCTGCCTCAAGGATATCACCTCTAGAAGACTATGAAGTCTCGTAGTTCACTGTGGAACTTCTCAGATGATGATGATGATTAACATCCACTAAGACCTAATTGGTTTATCATACCTTAATAGGGTAAGTGATTACTTGTGATTCTTTAGAATTTTTTTTCTGTGCTCGAAAATCATTAAGAAAAGCTTTCCAAGATCACCATACTTTTGTTGAGTTAAGAGGTTAGGAAGG
>CBVK0100976085.1:0-17594 GCA_900067695.1 Picea abies
CTAGCTTGGAAAACCCAATGCCCGAACCAATGTAGGGGATAGATGAGAGGTATAATGATGAAAAGTGTTAAGCATGGAAGGAATGGACGATGAACCTTCTGTTGGAACACATATAATCCTAAACTTTTTTGCTTTACACTCTCCACTTCATAAAAGTATAATCTCTCCCAAAATGGTAACTTAGAAAATAATTTTCGAATTTTAAATCAAATTAATTTATGGTTAGATAGTAACAAGGCACATGTAATATCCGCCGTTGATGGAGTTTTTCGGTTTAATCAAACGATCCTTATTTCTTCGGAGTTTTGGAGCTACCTAATTATTAAAGAATCAAATCGCTAAAGGTCGTTTCAGAGCTTCACGCTTTGGGAGTTTCGATAAGTCTTCACGATAAAAGCTCTGAAACCCGAAAGTGTTCACTATCCCTTTTCTTAAACCTTTAAAGGACACAATTCGTTGTACGTGTGTATTTTTGAGTCTTCCTTGAGTTGACACATGGCACCCATTTATGATGTTTTCGTTGGAAGATTCATACGATTCCAATTAACACGTGGCACCTCCCTTTTCTCGACACATCACTACGGGAGACAACCCTTTGGAAATATAACAAAGAACTAATTCGCAAATCAACGAAGCACTAAAATGTCGAAGTATTAAACTTTAATTAATTAAGTTAATCATGGTCAAGAGATAATTAATGATTCCGCACTTCGGGGTTTAGAAGTTTGATTTTCATCATATCCTAAAGTCTTCAAAGTCTGAACCTCTGAAACACTTAAAGTTAAATATGATTAATTAAAGCTTAAAACCGATCATCAGATAACTAATTACTTCGTGTTTTCGGGTTTCGGGGATTTCCCCTCAAGCTACATTTGAAGTTCCCGAAGTAAGAACCACCGAGACACTCGAAATTAACGCACTTGTTAAACATGATTAATTAAAGTGTTAAAAATTATTATCCAAGGATTAACCTTCGCAGATTTGGGATTCAGATAATTCTATCTCTGTCTCATCTGAATTTCCAGATCATGAACCGTCAAATATTAATGGCATTTATGACTAATTAATGGTAGTATTTCAAACACGGATCGTGGATCTCCAGGTAATATTTTCCATTAAATTTGATAAGTTGTCCGTCAGTAAAGCTATACTAATCAATGCATCTGATGTGAATAAAAACACTTAGATTTTGAATTTCATTTTCATCTTTCGCAAAGTAGTAAGTTTTATCCGATTGAGAAGCTCACACAATTCCTCTGCAATAGGTAACCTCGTTCTATACTATCGATATCATGGCACCACGAAAGATGATGAAGAATACTGATGCAGCTGGTGAAGGTTCAAATCCAAATGCGAACGTTCTGTCAGACACTACACCGCGAGCTATAGAATCTATTAAATATTGGACACAAGTGTTCGCGATTCTAGAACATGAGATTATAAATTTCCCAAAATATTCTGACGATGAAGTGGATGATACTCACAGAGCTAAACTTATATATGTTTCCCAGTTCGAGTGACACAATATAGCTGCGCGGCCGAGACTTATGCCGTATAATGACATGATAATCTGGGCCCTGGAAAATGTTGATGTCCAAACCAGGAGCATTTTCAACTATCAAAAAGTTGTTGTTAGGTCTTTTCGACCAGAAAACCTCCAAGTAATGTATAATCTATCTCCTGAACCTAAATATAATTACAATGCTTCATTTATTCTGGAGTTTGAGCAACAGGAATGCATACAATATGAAAAAATTTATCTTGATATAATCAAGTCCTGGTGGGGGCACCCATAAAAGTTCAGGGCCGACGCTCATGGAATGTATGCCACATCATCATTGGATACTCACATGATTTATGTAGCCATGATGTTCTATATACTGTTTAGGAAGAAGAGTCCTACTCATTTCCTGGTGGAATGGGTGTCGATCATGCACGAGGTGGCTAAGGGATACGCTTTTAATTGGGCCAAGATGTTGTCAAATAATCTAGAAAAAGAAATCACTGAATACAAATTGGCTAAATCAAAAGGGCAGCCTGTCCCGTTCTATATGTCTGCGTATATTATGGATGCCATCTACTTCATAACCCCTTTCCCACTGATGAATTGAAGTTGGACCCCGACCAGTGCAAAACCTATCCACTTTTACCATTCCAAGTTGTGGGAGGAAAAGGCCAAATATTTCTTCTACGAAATATGCCATAATGTAGTAGTGCCTATTCATATAGCCTTATATGGTCATCCACCCCCTCACATTTCAGACAAAATTATGGGGAACCTCGACAAACTAGAAAATTGATTCGTTGAAGAAAACTTCTCTTATATCAAGGTGTTCAGATGCTCAATCCCTCCCCATGCTCTTCCAAGATTTTTACCATATCGTCTGGTATGCCGAGAAGTATCTTACCAGACAGTAATGGGGGGCATCAATAAGGAGTTGAAGGCAGCTCAGAAAAAGGTATGGCCTACCTTCCCTCTCCAGGTCGGTATGTTTTCACTATTGGATTTCGGTCACTCAAAAGTGGAGACCGCAACTTTGGAAGATGTCAAGTTGGTTGACATCAAATTCAAAAGGTATGACCCACATAAAATCGTGGAGAACCACCTGGCCCATTACAACTTGAAAATATATGTGCATGAAAACTTCCCACATGATGAAATCTTCGCGGGAGTAAGGTCTTAAGAGGAGGTGCTGAACATATTCCAAACCTTGTCCCCAAATCAACATGACAGTGTCCTAAGTTTCCAAAGACACAGGAGAAACAATTTGTCAAAGATACTACAAGGAGAATCGATAACCGCTCCTTTTGCACATAAATCTATAACTCCAGGTTTTGAGATAGGGAACTCTGGTAAATAGGATATTGAGGAAACCACAAAGAGCTTTGAGGTTTTGACTCCGAAATTAGAAGCTTCTTTATCAAGTCCACTAGGCCCTTAGGAAACGACTCAGCTCTAAGCCTTCTTAAAGCAAGGGAAGGATGCATATGTTTCGACACCAACTACACCCACTGCCAACACAGGAGAACAACAATTGCCTACGAAGATTGGTACTCCTATTACTTCATTAACACTTCTATAGTCTAGTTTCAGGAATCCTAGTTCCAAAGTCATTTATGTGGGTGATCTTACCCCAATCTTGCCTGAAGAGATTGTGCCTTTGGACTTCTTCTTCAGCAAGAAATGAAGGGCCATCATCAAACGAGAAACACAACAGAAGCATGGGGTAATAACCAAAAGGCAGAGGATGTTATACGACGGTAAAAATCGCGATGATTCAGAATTCGCGAAGGAAGTTGCAGGTTCATTGGGTGCCTTTGCCATGACAAATCAATGGTCAGTGGAGAACTTGGCAGAGTGGCTAAGACATAAAAGATTATTTGTGGGGCAGGTTAAATATCAAATGTTGACCATGGAGAAGAATGTAAAGAATAAGAGGAGCCAAGGCTTCAAACAAATCAGAGATTATGACCGACATCAGATCCAACAGTTGCAGGCTAACCTCGATGAACTCCATCGAAATTAATAGGTCAACAAAGGATTGGTCACTCAACGAGAAGAGTTAATAAATCAATTGCAAGCCAAGTTAGACCTGATTGAAGGCCTGTTAGTAGAGATATCCTCTTTTTAGACTCAAGCACAGAGGTAAACGAAAAACTGGAAATGGTCTAGCAAGATCTTTTCATGAAGGTTGATTCCATCCATAAATGCTACCAGGTGGTAGACCTTGCTCTAAAGGATATCTATGTTAATAAAGGAGAAGCTCGCTTAGCCTGAGCTAAGTTTCAAGAGGCCATCATATTGGCACACAAGGATAATGTCCCCGATTTTCCTCGGCTTTCCCATTTTGAACAAATAAGAGGAGATATGGCCCTGAAGGTGTGGGAAACGAATTTAGCAGAGAGTAAGAGATTATCCCGAGAAGTGGAAGATGCTTGTCAAGAAGCATTATCATCCCTAGAAAAAAAACTGATTGATTTTGAGGGAAGCAGTATCACAGAGGCTCTGGGGAAAATCAACATCGTAATGAACCAACATAGTTCTAGAAAGAACAGAGAATAATCTCTGGCAGCCATTCAAGAAATGAGCCAGATTGACCTCCTTAAGATTAATAAGTGGTTGGTGAACCCAAGTTCACAGTCCCAGGCCATAACTTAGGAGGTAAAAAGGATACAAGGGAAGATACCTCAAGTAGAAAGGAAATTATACACCTTTGAGGTAAATGAAACTATTGAGCCGTCTAGGTTGGTGGTAGAATTTTTAAGTAGATGCAACCAATGCATAGATCATGGAAACAAAAGCACAATCGTGAGAATGTAAGAAAATGTCATTGCATTACTGAACATGGCTGGAGAGAAAGATGGCAACATGACTACAACAACTAAGATACTATGTCGAATCATCAGGAAGACTAGAAGACATATGTGTCTGGCCTAAAGGAATGAGGAAAGGAAGCATTTTTTCCAACAGACGAAGAGATAGAATATATTGCCAACGAAGCTCATCATTCTCTATGCACTGTTTTCTTATTTCAAATATTTTCTATTTTTAATGATAAGAAGTCCAACCGCTTTGAGTTATGACAGTATGTATAAATACATAGATTCAAGATCTATCAAAGGTTGCTTCTTGCCGGATGTAATATAGAAAACTATCCTTTTTAGTGTTAATACAAGTGCAGATAGAGATTCCAAATTTTGTTCAGTTTGGGTTATGTGTTTCTTCTATTTTTCCATATCTCAACATTTTCTTATGCAATTCCTTGATATATGTTTGATTGCAATTTAGTATCACAACTACTGTAATCATATTAACTCACTAATTCGTTAAGTGAACAATTTTTCCTTTATATTTACTGTGAGTAAAACAAGACGTGCAAGCTATGTGAATTACGCTATTTTATATTTTGTTCAAGGGTTCACTATCTATTTTTCTTCTACGACAATGAGGTGAGACTCTTTGGTAATTGATGCCTTGCTTTGTTTAACAATTTTGTATTTTTCTTTCTCACCATTTGATATTTCAATTGTGACTCAGACATGAAATATGGCCTTTGTATTTCCATACTTTTAATTTCATTTAAGGATTTTTTCTCATACAACTAAGGTAGAAAAAGAACTCTTTAAAAACACTCTCTTTAAAATTTCCTGATGCCTGACATTACTCTTTGAGCCTTAAGTTTAATCTCAGGAACAACACCTTCATAGACCCACCCATTGGCAACTCATCCCTAAGGGAACCAACTTACTAGGGAACTCTTTCATCCCCTCAAGGTATGGACATGTTAAAGTGCATAATTTCCAAGAAAACGTCATGAAACAAAAGAGAATTCAATGCACATATTCAAATGTTTTGAGAATCAGAGTGACACATACCATGATACCTGAAATAATTACCTCATGGAGCAAGACCCACTGCTACTTTAGAACCATGGCTGATGGGATGGATGCTGATGCTAATGATAGATAGGAGGTGTTGAAGAAAATATGCGCCCTCCAGGGCCAAGCTCAAGTCATATGGCTCTCGGTACTCCGTGTCTAGGACATGTGGGCCTCAAGAAATAATCTCCTTAGTTATCCCTAGGAGAGGGGATAACATTTGGCTCCAACTCGGAGACATGTGCTCACCATAGAGCGCATGAGAACCTCAACATCTCTGGCATGACCTGTGATCTGCTAGATCTCAACAAAAGTGATTAGTAATCTTTTCGGGTGGTGATATCACCCCTGGCTCATATAGCATAAAACAAAATACAAGTAAGAAATCATATATACAAATGGAAATAAAACTACTCTAGCATGATATGAAGATTGTATATACAATGAATGCAAATGCCTACCTACTTACCTATACTTACCTCTCATGCTGTTGGCGGGTAGTAACGCTTGATGTGTATAACGTTCATAGGTAGCTTCAAAGCTTTTCCTTCTAGGGTTTCCAAATTAAACGAGTTTGTTCCTGTTTGACTCATGACCTTGTAGGGACCTGTCCATAGTACATCCAACTTCTTGTGCATACCAAGTTTCTCCCTTCTTTTGTCCCATAACAACATTAAGTCCCCTTTAGTGAAACCCCTTTCCTTTTCCTTGTGATCAAATGTGTTCTTGACTTTCTCATGGTTTCTTTCCATTTGGCTTAGAGAAACCCTCCTAGATTCATCCAACTCTACTAATTGGTTAATTCACCATTGGATTGCTTCTCCATCGGTGGTGTATTGTTGAGAAAAAAAAAGGACGGGAATTTGAATTTTCATAGGAAGTTTGGCTTCTAACCCATATACTAGTTCAAACAGGGTCTTTCTTGTTGAGGTCTTTGTTGTTATTCGATCTGCCCACACGACATAATTGATTTTTCTATCCCAATAACTTTTGTTCTCTCCCACAACCTTCTTAATGATGTTCATAAGGTTCTTATTGCTTGATTATGCCAACTCGTTTCCTTGTGGATAATAGTTTGAGGAATGAGATAGAATGATGTCATATTTGAAACAAAATTCTACTAATGAAAGAGAGCTGAAATATTTGGCATTGTCAGTGGTAATATTGGATGGGACCAAAAATCTTGTTATGATGTTTTCCACCAAAAATTTCATGACTACTTCCTCAGTGACTTTCTTTGTGGGAATAGATTTTACCCACCTAGTAAAATAATATGTGGCTATCAAAATCCATCGGTAACCATTACTCGAATTGTCTTTAAAATCTCCAATGAAGTCTAACCCCCATTGTTGAAAAGGAGCTTCTACTACCATAGGTTTCAAAGTTTGTGCCAGGATATTTTGTTTACCAGTAAAGTATTGACAAGGTTGGCATGATCAGACATATCGGTGAGTATCAACGAACAATGTTGGCCAATAATATCTAACTCTTAATATCTTGTGTGCATTAGTACGGGCAACTAAGTGTCCACCACAATGCTCAGAGTGTAATTCTTTCAACAACCTATTGGATTCTTCTTGGTTCACACATCTAAGGGGAACTCCATCCGGGTCCTTTCTGCCAAGGCCATTCTCAGTTAAACAATACTTCATAGATTTAAGTCTCAGGGCCCTTATTTTACAGTCTACTATATGGTATGGTCATGATAAATTCTCAAGGTAGTATATTATATTAGAATACCATTCATTATGTTCTATCTCACTTACTACCATGTTTATTTGTTCGCTCTCTCCCATTTGTATGGCCTCTTGGTTTCTTTCAGTCAACATTTGGGCTAACCCTTGTCCCTTCACAATCTTGGTGGGTTTTATTTCTAAATCATACTCTTGGATCTTGGAAACCCACTTACCCCTAGTACCCATACAATCTTGTTGTGATTGGAAACCCACTTACCCCTAGTACCCATACAATCTTGTTGTGATAAAACATATTTTACTGCTAGGTAAGGGACATAAGCCTTCATGTTATTGCAACCCACATAGTTTCTAAAGTTCTTAAGGGATTTTACCAAAGTGTAATCCTGCTTCTTAGTAATTGAATAATTCATCTCTGAATCCCTAAGGACTTTACTCATGAATGCAATGGGGTGTTCATGGTCATTAACATATTTTTGCAGCAAGACACCTACGATGATATATTGAGAGGCAAAAGAGAATATCATGAAATCCTGTGAATAATCAGGACTAACCAGAATTGGGGCTTAGGAGATGGAATATTTTATGTCTTCAAAGGATTTAATGGCCTTGTCATCCCACTTGAATGTAGAGTCCTTTTTAAGTAATGCACTCATTGGTTTTATTCTTTTGGTAAAGTTTGGGACAAATCTTCAAATTAAGTTTATTTTTCCAAAAAATGATTGTAGAGACTTTTTGTTGGCGTACATCCTTTATATATTGTATCCTTTCTAGGTCTATATAAATTCCCCCTTCTGAGGCTATGTGTCCCAATATCTTCCCCTTATCTATCCCAGAAATAGACTTAGGGTTCAAGGAGATACCATACTTTCTACATCTTTCAAAGACAATTATGAGGTGAGAGATGTGGTATTTTCTTCTCTTTGATACGACTGTGAGATCATATTGGTAAATTTCTATGATTTTCTGAATGATATCCCTAAAATCAAATTCCATCTCTCTTTGAAAGGTTGCACTTGCATTCATAAGGCTGAAAGGCATTATTAAGTACATGAATGTTCCCCATGGTGTGGTAAATGTCGTTTTAAGTTGATCTTCTCTTTTGAGTAACACTTGGTTGTATCCAGAAAATCCATCTAGCATGAACATCATGCCTGCCCCTATAACCCTTTGTAAAAAATGTTCCATATTTGGGAGGGGGTAGTTGTCTTTCAAAGATAGTTGGTTAAGGTTTTGGAAATCTACACATAAGCGAATGTCACCACTTTTCTTCCAGACAACTACCAAATTTTACATCCATGATGAATATCTAATGGGAGCTATGATACCATCATCGACCATCTTTTGAAGTTCCTTTTGTATCTGGTTTTCCAACTTTGGATTAATATGTTTTAACTTTTGTCAGAACGGTTTGGATCCTTTTGTCAAAGGTATGACATGTTAGATGACATCACCCCTATAAGCCTTCAAATAATCATAATTCCAAGAAAAGGTATCTTTGAATTCTCTTATGAGGTCAAGTATCTCATTTGTTTCTTTTTCAGTAGTACCCTTCCCTATTTTGACCATTCTTGGATCCATCTCAGTGCCGATGCTGAATTCTAAGGGCTTCATCTCTTTATTTCTTGGGGTTTTTTCCTTTGTAAACATCGTGTCTATCAAAGAGGTGTTCTAAAGGGACACACCCTTTTGGCAAAGTGTTATTTTTCAAGTTCACTACATCTAGGTCCATGGAATCAACTAGGAATTTTACTTGCAAATTGGTGAATTCTCTACTATTTTCCATGAATCTAAGGATTTGGTTATCATCTTCAAAGACTTGCCAATGTTCCAGGTTATCAGGGATCAATGGCCTAAACAAGACTTCCATTTTGCATAGGTTTTGGAAGGGGCCATCCCAAGGCTATAAAGTGGATGCTGAGACAACCAAAGCATTTGCCACATAGTTTTCTTCTCTAGGAATTTCTTTGATTGACACTACCTCAAAGGATTTTTCAATGGATATTGCGAAGTCACGGTACCTTTTTAATCTTTCATTCTTTGCAATGAAGTCTAAGAACACTTATGATCCTATTAATTCTGAATCTCCTATAAACTTCAAGTGTGTGACATCTTTGTTGATTACTAAGTTAAGGCCTATAATCAAAGCTTCGTATTTGAAGACATTATTTATATAAACATATTCAAGTCTATAGGAGTAATAGAAATTTTCCTTGCATGGGGCTATCAGGACAATTCCTACTCCTGAACCAGAAATTGAATGAGCACCATCAAATTCCAAAGTCCATATTCCCCCAGGTGTTTTGCTAAGCTCAACCTTTGAATTTCCCCCTTGGATAAGCCAACTTTTAGTCCCGTTGTTTACACAAAGGAGATGATTATCGGGTTCTTCAGGGGTTTCAATAAGGTAGCCCGTGATGGGTTCTTTATGAAGGGTAAAGAATCCTCCTTCGAGGTGAGGTATGATAGCTTTGGACCCTTGGTCTTGGAAGCTCCCGGTCAAGTTCTCTATCAAGTCCTTATGGAGTAGAATTCCCTAATTGCTTAAAGTGTCTATTACTAACACATCAATTGTGAAAGGGGCATCAGGGAAAGCATGGAAAGAAATACTTAGGTCCTTAATGATGCCTCGTGTAAAACCACCTTGTGTGTTTGGTTGTGATATAATTAGACATAGTTGGTGCATAACCCTTTTTGTCACAATTTTTCTAGGGGTATCTAGGTCAAACACACAATTATGAAGAAGAAAATCATTGATTTGGAGGGTAACATAAAAAGGTGCAGGTTCTCCATATTTCATTCCCATGCTCCCAACCTGGTAGACACTGAGGAATTTCTCCTCACAATTATCTTCCTCATTGATATATGAAGGCGAGTGTTCAATGTCTTCAACCTCAAGGATTCTAAGTGTATTTTGAGAGTGTTTCAAATCATCAGGGGGTTCATTTTATTGTGAAAACAAGGAAGCATCTTTCATGTTTGAGAAACCTATGCTCCATTTCCTAGGGAAGGTACTATTCTCTACCTCCAAAATCTATGGGAGGTCATGCTTCAGCTCTCCCATGCTTTCCTTACTTATCTCATAGATATCATCATTGTTCAAGAGGCTGACTTGATGGAGGGAATTGTTGAACTTAAGGTTCTCCTCAATTCGGTAAGTGACCTCTTGTGTTTCTTATAGGCTTGTAGGTGATCGATCCTTGAGGGTAAATTGCAAAGTTCCTTCTAAGGAGTTTAGGTAATGTAGGAGAATAACACTCTTTGGGAGAAAGTTGGGTGGAAGTTTTCTAATGAGAGTGTTGAAACTATCATTGAATTCCCTAATGTTTTTGTTGGTTTGTTTGCAAACTTCGAGGTATTAAGAATAAAAGGGGGCCGTAATTTCTTCTTTACCCCATCTCTTCATGAAAGCCCATTTCAAATCTTCAGGGGTTTTGAGGCTTCCACTTGGGAGTTTATTAATCCATATTCTGACACCCCCAGTGAGCGAGTTCAAGAAAAGTCTCATAAATGTGTCTGGGTGTTCCTTTCTTGATTGATGAAATTCATACCCCTCACAAAATTTAGTCCAATGTGAGTTTCCATAAGATCCCACTTCTCCCGAGAATTTAGATATCCAGGAATAGACCCTTTTCGGGAGATCATGTAATCCACCTTGGGTCTTAGTTAAGTCCAAAGGGCCAAAAAGTTCCTTGGGAGACCATTTAGGAGGGGGCATGGGGACAATAGGAACTACAATATAAGATAGTGTGTACTGAAGTCTACTATGGGTCGTCATCAATGGAGTTTCCGGACAATCTTCTTGAGATTATCAAAGGGATGAGGGGATCACCCTCAGTGGATTCGCCAGGTAAGATTTGTAAAATAAAGGATTTTGAGGAAAGGCTTACTGAAAAGTGTCGTCTTTGAGGAGAATTGACTCAGTGTTCCTCGACAATGGTGCCAAAATGTTATCGCGCAATTTGTATTTTCCCAAAGACAAAGGAGAGTGGGTACTAAATTGGTATAACAAGGAGGATGTCCTATCACTGTCACCTTAACAAGACAACTCTTTCTATTTAAGAGTGGTACCCCAGGGGAGACATCCTCAGTGACCTAGGGGTTTGAGAAGGCTAAGGAAAAAGTATCAAGAAAGTCCCACCCCTCTCACAGGTCACTCTGATCAAAAGTTTCAAAGGTTTTAATGAGATGAAGTGAAGTAATATTTAAGTGAACCTTCCCAGAACAATACAACAAGAAAAATACTATTTGCAAGTACCATATGATGTTAGTACTTCATAAAACCATAGAGTTTTGATAAAAAGAACGAGATGATATAAAAGATGAAGCAACAGAAGTATTTATAACAACAATATATATATATATATATATATAACTTCACAATTATGCCTCAATAAAGCTTAAAAAATGACCATAAATGATAACATAAACTTGACAAAGTGATAGTAATTGTCAGAAGCCGGTCACGATCCTTCGAACCCCTTACACGGGTCTCTGACGTTCTATCTCCTGCATAAATTCTTCAATGCCATTCCTCCTGATATTTTCAACTCCACGATCAGAATTTGATCTCGACCCCAAGACTCTGACCAACAAACCCGGTCCATATCGACCCAGTGTTTCAACCAGAAGCTCTGATACCAAACTGTAACATACCTAGCCACCCACCGGCCAGGGTACACTACCTTCAAGCCCGCCCCTAGACCTCTTTCTCTTACTGATACCTTTTTCATTATTTAAGGATGCATAAAATAAAATACTTTAATGACATGCACAACAGAAAACAACTAGCATGCATAGTCTAAATAGTCAATTAAACGATAATTAAATATACAACGGAATACATTCATATACATGCAAATGATATCATAACAGAGACCACTTATCTTTATGAAAGATGACACCAACTAGCTACAGACCAAGGACGTTCCACCCAACCATAGACACCACTCCTCAAAATCTCAACAACAGTGTCACCCCCGAGCCAGGGCTATGAATCCACAAGGACGGTTTCAGAGTGTACTTGGGTTCCCAAACCAATCAACTCTCACAGGTTTCCCAAACCAGACAGCTCTCAACCTCTCATAGGATTCCCATCTCTCACAGCAATCCAAGTACCCGGCTCTCTTCTACCCAGCTTGCACCACCTGAGAGAACGGACCTCCACCCTTCTCTGCCACACAGTCCCTCAGGCAACTCTTCTCCTTATTCGGGCTCCAGCGCAACTGGTCCAGAATATCAATGCTGGAACTCTCAAGACTCGCAGTTGTGAGAAACACTAGACACAGGCCAACGCATCTTAGACATGCGGCCTCTGGCCATGGTTGAATCACAACAGCGACCACTACAGCCAACTATCTTGTGGCTAATCTTTAGTAGTTCAGCTCCCTTTCCCGAACCAAGATGTGGATGACGATGGATCAATGAATGGGTCAGTGGGTGCATGAAAGTGTGTGAGGAAAAATGAATGGGCATACAGGGAATCAGTGAACAAGCCATCAGTCAAACCCCCCCATCAGACCAAAGGCGGGTTTAAGTAACTACGTGGGGAAATCAAGAACCTCCTGGCCTTCCCCAAGAATCTCCCGTAACTAATCCCCTCCCCTAGGAAAAAAAGGGTAATTAACATTGGAATAAACACTTAGCCCCTCAAGCCCCCTCTCTTGTGGAATCATAACCCTCTATAACTCTAGTCCTTGTTCGTCTAGCAGCCAGCCATGTATTTATTATTAATAATGATAAAAACATTACATGTCTTGGGCACACTAGAATTTTAATAATTGTTTGGGCACTCTGGCCTCTCAGCATTGTAACAATACATTATTTAAAAATGGGGGTTCAAAACCTGGGGTGTTACAGGTCCTTAAGATGCTACTTGGGAGCATGAAGATTCCATAGGAGGAGATTACCCACAACTTTTTGAATAATTTTTAAATTTTGATGTTATGTTTTGTATATGCACTGGGGACAGTGCCAAAATAAGGGGGAGGGGAATGTAATACCCCAGTTTTGAGTCCCCATACTAAATAATGTATTTTGGTTTATTTTATGAAAGGCTAGAGCGCCCAAATAATTGAAAGAGGTCGGAGTTCCTAGGAAATGTAATGCTTTGATCATAATTAATAATAATATACATCGATGGTTGCTAGACGGACAAGGACAATATTTATAGGGGGCTATGATTCCACGAGAGAGGGGGATTAAGAGGATAAGTCATTTTATTATATTTTTATTTACCCATACTCTTTGTAATGGAGAGAGATGGTTGCATGAGCTTCTTCGAGGAATGCCATGTGGTTCTTGATTTATCATGTAAAGCTGGTAAAAGTTCAGTGGACCTACTAGAGATTCCTCCAACATGTACAATGTCATACAATGCTCTTTCACGAAATCAAGACCAAAGAGACCCAGACATGAACCAAGAATAGCCTCCTAGATAAGTGTGCACTACTCTCTTGTACTTATGTTCAATGAGTAATCAAAGTGACTCGATATAACCTTTATTTATACTCTAAAAGACCTAAACGACATGAATTACCAATAAACTCTTTCACAATTACACTTAGTAATAACTAGTACAATTACACTTAGGAATAACTTCTGAAATTACATAAAATCTCAACTCTCCCTCTTAATGAGGAAGGTATTCTATCCAGCACAGACTCTAACACTGTTGCCATCCACACGAGTTCATGATGATTTACTTTCAGACACACAAATCTATACATCACAGGAAATCCATAGTGACTTCACAGCATGTATCCAGGGTCAGTGAGTAGCTTTCCAATAGCTACAACATGTCATCGTGAGACTATCTAGTTTCCCGCAAAAAACTCGGATATATTTATGAATGATATTCAATACCTTGTGATAACATATGTACATTGTCTCTTCAGCATGCATCCAAGGTTGATGGGTAGCTCTCCAATAGTTACAACATATCATCATGACATCCACTACCCTACGATGACATCTGAAGCCATCACTCCCTCTGAAGAGGGACTATGTCGAGCTTATCCCTGAAGTACTCGAACTTCGTCTTTGACAATGACTTTGTCAGCACATCCGCAACCTGCTCATCGATAGCCACATATTGGATCCTCATTGCTCCCTTCTGCACTATATCATTGATATATATGTGATACCTAATTTCTATATGCTTCGACTTATCATGAAACACAGGGTTCTCTGACAATTTTATACAACTTTGGTTGTCACACAAGATACAGGTCGCCTCCATCGCAATATCGAATAATCTAGTAAAAAATTTACAAAGCCATACTACTTCGCGACTTGATGCACATGCTACCACATACTTTTCCTCATTCGTACTGAGTGTTACACATGATTGCTTCTTACTGATCCATGAAATCATACTAGATCCCAAAGTGAAGCAACATCTTAATGTACTTTTCTGGTTTGCAACACTACTGGCTCAATATGAATCTAAATATCCAAGTAGACTGATATCATTGTTTGCAACATACTTGAGCCCATAATCCACTACACCTTTAAGGTACCTCATCACATGTTCTATTGCAATCAGGTGAACACGTCTCAGGTCAACCATGTACTGACTCAAGGTGTTCACAGCAAAAAAAAATATCTGGTTGTGTATTCATCAAATACATCAATGATCCAATCATCTGCCTGTATAATGTAGCACCCACAACCTCTGAAGTCGTATCATCCATCAAATTCATATTTGATGCCATCGGTTTACAGTCCAACATCCTGAACCTCTTCAGGATATCCACAACATATTTTCCCCGATTTAGGAATATCTCATTGTTCCTCTGCCATATCTCTAGACCCAAAATGTAGTGCATCAAACCTAGGTATTTCATTTTGAACTCTGCAACAAGTTTTCTATTACACTTAGTGATGAGCTTCTCCACTCCTGTCAAGAATAGGTTAACCACATATAACAATAATATCATTGGTCTATCATTCTCAACCTTGAAGTAAAGGTTAGAATCTGCACTACTCTTGGTAAATCTCAAGCTCATTAGAAAACCATCAATCAAACCATACCATGCTCTTGGTGCTGCTTCAATCCATATAACTCCTTGTTTAACCTACACACATGTGTTTCCCTATCATGTGTCTCGAATCCTTGTGGTTGTTCCACATAAACCTCTTCCTATACTACCCCATTCAAAAATATTGTCTTCATGTCCATGTGATGAACCTTCCATTTCATCATATTAGATATTGAAAGAACAACCCTTATTGAAGTATATCTTTCCACATGGGAAAAAATCTCCTCGTAGTCAATTCCTTCCATCTAATAAAATACTTGTGCTACAAATATAGCCTTTTATTTCTCAATGCTTGCATTTGCAACATGCTTCATATTGAATATCCACTTGGAGCTCACAATTGATTTTTCATTGGGTCTAGGAACCACATTCCAAACATCATGCTTGATTATTGACTGGTATTTCTTGACCATGAAATCCTTCCATTCTTTATTTCTTGAAGCTTATTCATAGTTGGTAGTCTCTGCATCAATTATATCACACAATAATGCACATAGCTGGGATACGGTTTTGGTTTCTTGACTTTCCTAGATAATCCATCTTGGGCACCATATCTCTCTGCATCTTTGATGGCCTCTTGTGGCCGATATGGTATTCTCTTTTGTGTAGAATTCCCCATAGGCCTCTATGGTTTGGCCATAGCATGATCCTCAAGAATGGATTCCTCTGTTTCCTCTTCTCGTGTCTCCACGACTCTAGGAAATCCGTTCTCTTAATCATGAGATTCCTCTGCATGACCTTGCTTTGAATTGTGAAAAGATACATCCTCATCAAAGGTTACATCCTTGCTAATCTCAACATTTCGGTGACTAGGAATGTATACTTTATAGGCCTTCGATGTGTCACTGTACCCAACAAATGTACCTTTCTTTCTAGATGGGTCCAAATTTTTTCTCTTGTCCTTGGGGACATGCACATATACATGAAAACTAAATATCCTCAGGTGGCTGACCTCTGGCTTATCTCCTGAAATTTTTTTCTCTGGTGTCTTGTTTTCAAGAAATCGATGGGGAATTTTTTTCTGCACATACACAACTGTCATCATAGCTTTTTCCCATAGATACATAGGTAAATCTCGATCATGGATCATGGCCTTCACTACTTCCATAATTGTCTGATTATTTCTCTCTGCCACTCCATTTTGTTGTAGATTATAAGGAGTAGAGAGCTCCCTCTTAATCCAAAATTCTTTGCAGAAACCTGAGAATTCATCTGAGGGGAATTCTCCTCCATTGTATGATAACAATTTCTTTATCTCATTTTCTATTAGGTTTTCTACTAGTGCCTTGAATTCCTTGAACTTACCAAATATTTCACCTTTTGAATTCAAAAATTAAATCCAAGTTTTGCTTAAGTAATCATTAATAAAAGATACATAATATATGTACCCACTGAGCGATGGTGCTGACATCAGTCTGCATACATTCGAGTGTACAATATCCAAGACTCTTTTGGCTTGAATATCACTTCTTGGAAAGGGGTTCTTCACATTCTTTCCTTGTGTACAAACTTTGCAAACACCATCTGGATTCACCTGAATCCCTGGTAGTCTTGTTACCATCTTGGTCATGATTGGTAAAGATCTATAGTGTAGGTGGGAAAATATCCTATGCCATAGCTCACTTGAATTCACAGTGTCATGAATCAATGTTGAATCTGAGCGTCCCTTTAATTTATACAGTCCTCCTTCTTGGACACCAATAACAACTGCATCATCAAACATATTTCTTTTTGGCCACATGAGAACTTCTCTATCTAAAAATGAAACCCTAAAACCCTTCTCATCCAAAGATGAAATCGAGAGAAGGTTCTTCTTCAAACCCGGTACATAAAGCACGTCCATCATCCTCATTGCCTTCTCGAAATATAGTTTGTAGGAGGCCTCTCCTACTCCTTTGATCAGATAGTGATAATCATCACCAAGATTCACATTATGAGGTGAGTCTTTATGAATTAAGTTTGACATAGAGTCTTTATACCCTGTAATGTGCTTAGAAGCACCACTATCCACCAACCAAATATTATTTTTAGGGGTGATTGTTCCTGTGAGAAATGATATTAGGGCATAATCATCATCACTTGAATCATCTTCTCTTGCAATTTTCTTTGGTGGTTCATCATCTTCAGTGGCATGAGCATGATGCCTCTTTCCCTTTTCCTTTTCTTTTAGTTGAAGAATAAGGGGGCAAAATTTTACAACGTGTCCCAGTTTTTCACAACAGAAACACATCACATTTGAATAGTCTCTTTGATTATTCTTCGAATTTTGAGGTTTCTTTGGGGATGAGGGTTCTTTTTTACTCTTTCCTTTCCTTGTATGAGTAGCTAAAGCTTGATCATCATCCCTCAATTTCTCTTCTCTTGCTACCAACCTTGCTTCCTCTTGAGTGAAATCTTCCCATAATCTGGTAAACTTGATTAGATTCCTCCTTAAGCATATTCCTTGAATGAATGAGTCCCATGACCTTGGGAGACCATT
>CBVK0100976091.1:0-12266 GCA_900067695.1 Picea abies
ATAAATTAATTAAGTCTAGATTAGACAGTTTTGCTTTCGAGAGGGAAAACATAATATAGGCACCCTCCTTTGTATTATTGTATTCATTCATATTATCTAGCATTAGCATTCAGGAGCAAGAAGAACAGAACAGAGAACTGGTGTAAGAATCCCCATGTACAGATATTGAATTAATAGGAAAGATTTGATTCAATTCCATGGCTGTGATTATTCTCTGTGTGTTGTTGATATTATGTTGTTTCTTACTTGCGTTTGTTTATGCCTTCATTGTATATGCTGCATTTGTAATTTCATGGCAGATTAGAAATCTGGGAGAGAGGCGAGAATAAGTTTAAAATTGTTTCTCTGTTTGAGCCAGGAGATCCCTGCATAGAGTGCAGTCGAATTCCTCCGCATAGAGTGTGTTGAGGGGGCTCTACAGTTAAACTCTTATCCTCCTCTACCGGAATTCTGTTGGGTTATTCGAACCCTGCAGGTGAAGTGCAGGTTAGATTCAAGTCTCAGCGGCGAGTCTGAGCATAGGTTGACAGAGACTACTGTGGCTGCGAATGCACAGAGTCTAAGTGACTTCAACACTTGAGAGTGGTTGAAGGTCGAAGCGTAAAGTAGTTTACGCAGAAGTCTTTGAAGAATCAGAGTTGGTGAAGCTGAGGAGGAATAGTCCCTTGTGACTTCTGGGAAAAAGGACTAGGAGAAGTTTGAGCAGGAAAAGCTTCGGAGTGAAGGACTCTTCAAGAGGAAGAGAATCGACGACTTGAGATCATCTTGGAGAATCACAGAGATCCGTAGACTGTCGGATCATGGATAATTTGCACGGGGGTTAATCCTTTGGCACAGGAGGTAAGAACCAATGCTCATCGGGGTTCGGCGATCGGCGTTTGACGAGTCGAGTTGCATGCACGTCGAAATCGCGAGTCACGATTTCCCGATGTAATGGGAGCCATTGATTAGAGCAGGAACACATGGCACACGATCCCGAGGGGCCGGAGAATCGGGATTCGGCGTTTGGGGTTTCCGCAAGCAAGGAAACTTTGTGTCGTTTATTCGTGATCCGCGAAATCCCGAAGGTGACGTGGCAGAGTGGGACCACGGAGGATAGTGGAGTACAGGTGGCGCTGTATCAGGGATCGGTACATCGGCACTCGGGAGTGGAAAGGTATGTTGTTGACATCGCGAGTGGCGATATCCCGACCCGTTGACCGTTGACCATCGGAGCTCGGAGTTCGGAGTTTCGAGCAGCATGAGTTTGTGGACGAGTTTCGCGACACCGCGAGTCCCGATCTCCCGAGAGAAGAAGAGGGGATCGAAGAAGGATAGTTGTGGGTAGTGATAGCTCCTGGGAGGAGTTGAAAGAGTCTTTGACTCCTTGGGCCATGAGACGAAGAAGGTCCTGGTGAGAGCGGTTGTCGTCGAGGGAAGGTGGCATCACATTTGCCAATTAAATGCCACGTGTCACCAACAGATTAGCCCAAAATCTGCCAATAGATGACTGCCATGTCACCAGCTGCCCTGTCAGTGTACTTCATGCCACATCACTTGTATGGCCTCTGCCACATCAGCCTATACGGTCATGCCACATCAGCATCCATACGGACTGTACGGACTGCAAAGTCAACACTCATTTTTTCCCCATTTGACGATTCGAACAGATCACGATATCTCTCGCTCCTGACATCCGTTTGAGACGAAACAAGTTGTGATTGGTTCGCAACAATGATGGCTACGCTCCTGTTCGTTTTCAGGAAATTCCGAGAACATTGATTTTTGAGCTAAAATTTGACCCCTGGTCCAGATTTTGATCACACCTTCCCACTAAAAGGCTTTTGGACCCACAAAATCTTATGATTATCTGTCTGAGATTCAATACTCTTCTAATTTCAAGTTATATCAATTGATTCTACTTGAAAAGTCTTTTTGATAATCACCTGGATACTTTGACATGCCTTGCACTGCAACTGACTATGTCTCTCAACCACTGTTCTCTGGCTGTCGCTGATCCACTGTTCTCTTTGTGCTTGGAAGACTGCCAACCTTTCAACTGAGAATCAAGTCCCTCTTGCGAACTCTTTAACGTCAACACAATCCTCTCTCCAATGGCTGCAAAAACTTTCCTACGACATCTTGTCACAAAGAAAGAAAACCATCAATCTTGAAAACAAATTATACAAGACTGAAAAATGATGCCAACAAAGTCTTTTTCTCTTCAAACAAACTGTCACATCTCGTACTTCATCAAAAAATATGGCATTTTCTTGCATCATGGTGTACTCAAAATCAACTTACAAGTCAACAAACACCATCGACTAAACAAAAGTCGAAAAACACGATCGACACAACATAGTCGTCAGACAATCATCAACACTAGTTGAGACTCATTTGAAACATATCAACCTTCCAAAATGACAAGTCAACAAACATGATACACAATCATGTTACAATCATGAGTCCTTCATGATGAACTATCACCAGGTTCACTGCTTACACATACACAAAACCAAATGCATGTGCATGACTCTTCAACTCTCCTTCTAGTACAAACATAAGTACATAACCCAAAACATGTGGGTACATAAGAGATGAATATGAAAAAGATATATGGTTGTAACAAGTGAACATCATATCCATCTTTTACATCCTCCTGGCGAATTTATGCAACAACAAAAATGCCTTCAAAATGAATTGCATTCACATGCAACTTGCATCATGCAATCTGTGATAAATTGCTGCAACTTATCATGCTTCCCATAAATGCACACATAATGCTGAAAAGTGCATTTACAACAGAAAAATGCAAGCCTTACTTGCTCAAGAAATCCAACCATTTCTTACCAAGCCAACTCAATGGTGACTTTTTCTGCTGAACATCGTCCTCTTGTGAATCATCTTAACTCACATCGATGATGGAATCTCCTCTTCCATTCTTGCCAATCTCTTTATCCAATTGCTTCTTATGTTATGGATGAGTGGTTGGATGCAATGTCCAACATTGGTCAATGAGATGACCCCTCTTCTGACAATGAGTGAAAATCCTTTGCATCCTCTTTTCACGTTGTCTTTGCTTATAAAGTTTCTTGAAAGTGGTCAATCTTTTCCAACATTTCGAAACATGATGGTTATATAAACCGCAATATGTACATGGATTCTTTCTTCCATTTTTACATACAAATTTATCATGCTTAACATAATCAAAATCAACTGAATGATAAGCAGAATTATACCTTGAACATTCACCTTTATCGCCTCTTTGAGGAGGTGAATTTGAAGAGTTACAAGCTCTCCTTTGAAGACCAACAACAATGTTCTTGTCCTCATCACTGTCACAACTCTTTTGTTTCACACATTTGCATTCATCTTGAACACAAGCCTTGCATGATGGAGGGATTGAAATTTCAACATAAGTTCTTGAACTTTCACCTCTTGAGGAGGTGAACTTGAAACAAAATTTGTTCTTGGAACTTTTTCCCTTGTCTCCTCAACTTTGGAATTTGCTCCATCTCTTCGTTCATATCCAAGAACACAATACTTGGGTCTTTCTTCAACAACAATAGGCTCAACAATGCCTTGTGCATGCTTGCCCAAACCTCTACCTTCATAGCCCATTTTTAACAATAACTTGGACCCTATTCCTCTTGTGTGATTTTCAAAAA
Organism: Picea abies; assembly: GCA_900067695.1. NCBI lineage: Eukaryota > Viridiplantae > Streptophyta > Pinopsida > Pinales > Pinaceae > Picea > Picea abies. Next base: position 3,648 of record CBVK0100976091.1, read on the forward strand.
CACCAAAACATTCTTCTTGAGAGGAATTAGAAGATAAACTAACATTGCATACCTTATATTCATGCATGTACTTGGTAAGGGTTTCCTTTGCCTCATGGATTTGAATCTCCATCTCATGCAACTTTGCAAGAAGCTGGTCTTTCTCCTCCTTCATGGCCATCAACTTCTCTTCAAGGGAAATACTCTCATTTCTGTCTTCACACATCTCTTTCATCAAATCTCTCATGGTTAGAATCTCCTTCAACATCTCCTTGTCAAAGAAATTTGATTTTGAAGATGTATGAGAACTATGAATGTTTGAAGCTTCCTCCATCCTTGCAAGATATCAAACTTCAACACAAAACTTGCACAAATAGCAACAACTAAATCTCAATCTATTAATGGCAAATACATGAGCAAAACAAACTAGTGCTCTGATACCACCTGATCTGAAAATAGTGAGCTGACTTGTTATGCTATGCAAGCACCCTCTACTTCATTAAAATAAACTTTACAGGACCTTGCTTCATGTGTTAAAACATACAAGATATATTATGTTCTAAGTTTATTCATCTTCTTGTAAATGTTCATGTATGAGGAAATGTTCTTGTAAATGGTTAAATATGTACTTTAAATAAATACACATAAACACAACTTGCAGCAAATAAACCATAAAACTCACAACAAGAACAACATGATAAAGGAGTTCACCCCTCTCCGGGCTACATCTCCTTGAGCCTCTATCAATGGACTTGTCTCTATGGGATTAATTTGTCAAAAATTCTTTTACAAGCTTCTTTTCAACTCCAATGGAAATTCTGGCTGTACCATTGGGATCAGAATACATAAAAACCCAAAAAATGACTAATAAAACTCTGAAAACGGATCATGGCTCATCCGGCCATGACCTCTTCTACATGTGGCCATAAGCTTCACTGAGCTTCTCTTTGGTAAAAACACCTATAAAAGTCCTCAAAAGCCTACGAAACCTGTCCCAATGTGTTCAGAGTATAACAATTAGCCAAAAATGACTATTCAGTCACAGAAAACAAACTTGGACTCACCAAAACATGTCTTCAATCAATGAGGGCTTCAAGCTCCCTGAAGCTTGCTAAAACTTCAATGGCTAAAAACCTGCAAAAGAAGTCTTCAAATGGACTTCATAATAGTGCCAATGGATTTAGGACGTCAAAAAACCCCTAGCTGGGCTTTTACGACACCTCAATCGGCCAAAAAATGAAGAAGATAGGCCTCCTGCCATTCTCTTCCTCCAAGCTTGTTGTCTCTGGTTCTCCAGAACGCACCTCTGTACATTGAACCCAACACACACGCTTATTTAAGCGCAAAAACTTGGCACTGAGAGCAACCGCGCCAACGGTACGAACTATAGGACGGTTATGGACACTCTAGCCCCTAACTGCCAAGACCACAGGCACATGGGTCCATGTGACCTCGCGCAAATACAAAAAGGATGACCTTTAAAGCTAGCAGTTAAGCGCCAAGTGTTGGGCAAATGATTGGTTGTTAACCGTTTAAAAAACTAACTCCCGCGCGCGCTCCATATGTGGTCATATGGTGTTGTATATAGGATCGGGGCTAACATTCAAATATCAAAACCCCGTGTGTGCAACAGTCGGAAGGTATGGTCGTATGTTGTGGAGTGTGTGACCGGGGGTTGGGGCTAAGCCCCAGCCCGGACCCCCGCGCCATCCATTAAACAATGAAAATTTAAAACATTATAAACTCACATATAATTCAAGGAACATAGAATGGCGTGCTAGTCGGGCGGCCATTGCCAAAACATTGCATGGTGGGAGGAGGTCCGGGGTTCAATCCCCATGGACTCCATATATTTTAAATAACCAACCAATTACAACGGTGCCACGTGGCAGCCCATGACTGGGCCACGTGGCACCATCCCATTTTCCAATTAAATGTCATGTGTCACCAACAGATTCACCCAAAATCTGCCAATAGATGATTTCCATGTCACCAGCTACCCTGTTAGTGTACTTCATGCCACATCACCTGTACATCCTCTGCCACATCAACCTGTATGGTCATGCCACGTCAGCATCCGTACGGACTGTACGGACTGCAAAGTCAGCACTCATTTTTTTTCCTGTTTGACGATTCGAACAGATCGCGATATCTATCACTCCCGACGTCCGTTTGAGACGAAACGAGTTGCATTGGGTTCACAACGATGAGGGCTACGCTTCTATTTGTTTTGAGGAAATTCTGAGAACATTGATTTTTGAGCTAAAGTTTGACCCCTGGTCCATATTTTGATCACTGGATAAGTGGGTGTCTTTTCCACACAGGACTTAATCAAGAAATCCGAAGGTGCATTAGAGAAGATGAGGTTTATGATCTACTAAAAGCTTGTCATGATGGCCCTTGTGGAGGGCATTTTGTTGATAAAAGAACAACACATAAAATTCTCAGGATGGGGTATTATTGGCCCTCACTTTTTAAAGATGAAAATAAATATGTTTGGGCCTATGATAGCTATCAAAGAATGGGCCAACCTAATCATAGAGATGAAATGTCATTAAACCCCCAGATAGTACTTGAACCATTCAAAAGATGGGCCTTAGACTTTGTAGGACCCATTAACCCCCCATCCAATAAAAAAGTTTACATAGTGGTTTGCACAGATTATATGACCAAATGGGTGGAAGATAAAGAACTCCATAGAGTGACTGAAGAAGCAGTTCTAGATTTCCTATTTGAAGACATCTTCATCAGATTTGGAGTGCCGAGAGAATTAGTTACAGATGGGGGACCTCCTTTCACTTCTCACGGTTTTAAAGACACACTTCAAAAATATCATATTCAGCATAGAATGACTACATCATACCACTCCCAAGCCAATGGGCAGGTGGAAAGAACAAATAAAGTAATAGAAGCCATTCTCACAAAAACAGTGAAGGAAAACAGAAAGGATTGGTCTCATAGGCTCCCTGAAGGATTATGGGCCTACAGAACTACCTGGAGAAATACTACAGGATTCTCTCCCTATGAATTAGTTTATGAAAAATTGTCGTCTTTCCTGTGGAATTTGAAATCAAAACCTTAAGGATTGCTTTAGCTTTCAACCTTGATTTGACCGATGCACAGACAACCAGGTTGCAACATCTTAATGAATTGGATGAAAAAAGACTAGATGCCATTCATCAGACAACTATGATTCAACAACAAAGATCAAAATGGCATGACAAAACTATCAAGCATAAGAAATTCCAAAAAGGTAATTGGGCCTTACTGTATGATTCTCGGTTTAAAGAATTTCAAGAGAAACTACGTACAAGATGGCTTGGACCTTACGAAGTGGACACTGTTTTCCCCAATGGAACAGTAAGGCTCCTCACAATCGATGACTCTAAAACACCGTTACTTGTGAATGGTCACCGGCTCCATCTGTACCAAATCCCTATTTCCAAAGAAGATTTTAAGGCCACATGTGTGGCAGACTCTCATTACCTCTTTTTAGAGGGGCCTCCCACCCCTCATTGTAATTAATTCTTTTTGAAATTAATTTCTTTAGTATTAGATTAGATTTAGTCTACTAATAATCCCTGTCAAGAAATGGCATGTTACAATTGATTTTTGCAGATTCTCGATCAAAGAAAAGGCCTACCAAGAAAGGACGATCTTACTTCAAGAAGAGCCAAGCTTCATCTTGTGAAACACTACATTCTTTTCCCATTGCTGGAACACCACTGTTCAACAATTTTTCACATTTTCCCCATTGCCGAAACACCACTGTTCCACAATTTCTCACCTTTCTTTTCCCATTGCTGAAACACCACTGTTCATCAATTTTCCACATTCTTCCCCCATTGCTGAAACACCACTGTTCAACAATTTTTCACATTTTTCCCCATTGCCGAAACACCACTGTTCTGCAATTTTTCACATTTTTCTCCCATTGCTGAAACACCATTGTTCAACAATTTTTCACATTTTCCCATTACCGAAACACCACTGTTCAACAATTTTTCACATTTTCCCCATTGCTGAAACACCACTGTTCAACAATTTTTCGCCCTTCTTTCTATGGCTGAAACACCACTTCCTCAGCAGTATTCTGCAACATCACCCTTCAACAAACATTTCTCTATTCTTTCCCTGTTGCTGAAACACCAACTTTTCAGCATTCTCTGTCAATAAGCTTTTGCGCTCTCATACTACATTTTGTCCTTCCAGTAAACAAATCCTTGATAAAATTCCTCTAACAAATCAAAAGTCTCTGCCATGGCTACTGCAGAACTATTATGGACAGGCACTATATTTTGTTTGAAGTACGAATCAAAAGGTAAAGATGAGGTATGTAAACTTTATATGTAAATACAATTGAACAATGGTTAAAGAGAAGATCCCAACTCATTATTACCACTCATGTAAAATCATTATTTCAGTCGTACTTGAAGGGGGGGGGGGGGGGGGTGGATATCAAAATCTTATACTATCATTTCACACAAACCGACCACCGTCATGTTCATTTTACCATCCTTTCGTTTGTTTTACCACCATTTGCATGCCTTCACCCGAAAAACTTACTCTGCACAGAAGCGATTACTTGATTCTCTGACGGTGCATTTTACTAAGCTGTTAGCTATGGGAGGCCCTGTTATACGGTACAAACCCGCCACGAAATCCCTGTTAGAACTATATCCAAAAGTCTATCAAATTTTTCTGCAGGCACGATGGATGGGTTATTTTCAGAGGTTCCAGGGATTTGATCAACAACAGGTTCTTCAATTCACTCAAAATCTTCAGGAAGATTATTCCATTGTTCAAGTGGTTCGGAATCCAGTTACAGAGGAGGATATAACACAGGTTTGGGTCTCCCTGTCAATGGCATTCACTAGTTCAGCCGCAAACATATCATCCTTAATGCCCAACAGGATTTTCTCTTGCCAAGGGAACAAATTGAGCCTAAAGGTCAGGGTGTTCGACTTAGCTCGTTGCCGCCTCCTTGGCCGAAAGTTGTAGAGTTTGTCAAGCACTACCTTACCTGTGAAGGCCGATACCAGGTAGTCTACCAGTATGATTTTGTCCTATTGTCTCATTTACAACATGCTATATTGGTGAACATTCCTTATTATCTGCTTGGATGTCTTAAAAATATGTCGCATTACTGTAAAAAGGCTAAACATCCCGCCCTTTCCCTCACCCATCACTGTCTCGCTCAACTACTTATCCAAAAGGGTTTTTCCCAACAAAACCCTCTCCTAAACAACCCACCTATAGATCCCTAAGAAGCTATTGAATATCCTAAAAATCTTCAGGAACAACAACCACAAAACCCTACAGACCCTCCAGAACTACCTAACAGTCTGCCTACAGACCCAATCAAACCAATTAACCTCCCTACCATACCAAGCCGGTCCCACATCTTACCAGAATCATCCACTCCTACCATTCATATCCTTAGTGATGATTCTGAACTAGACAACTCTCCCTGTCCCATCACTGAGGAAAAGCCCCCACGCAAACGAAATAAAATTCCTCTTTTTCCACCCTTTTTACAAAGAAAATGAATAAGAACCTCAACAAGAGAAGCCACTACTGCCATTTCCCCAGACCCCCAACCCATCCGGCTAAAACCCCGTATACCTCCAACCTCCCAAGTTCTGGAATTTTTACCTATTTCACCCACGGGCACTGAAACACAAGAACCAGAGGCCCAATGTGCTGCGACATCATCCTTTTCAAATCAAGTAGCTAAAACACAAGAACCAACTACTCATCAAGTAGCTGAAACACAAGAACCAACTACTCATCAAGTAGCTAAAACACAAGTACCAACTACTCATCAAGTAGATGAAACACAAGAACCAGCTACTCATTCAGTAGCTAAAACACAAGAACCAACTACTCATCAAGTAGCTAAAACACAAGAACCAACTACTCATTTAGTAGCTGAAACATAAGAACTAGCTATAGCTGTTACACAAGAACCAGCTACAGCTGAAACACAAGAACTAGTTGCTGATATTGTTACTGAGATACAGGAATCAGATGCCCAGGGCGCCGCAACATTACTTTCTCTACATCAAGAAGCCGAAATACAATTATCAGCTATCGATCCTATAGCTTCTCCAAAAGAACCAGCTAGTGCAGCTGTGACTGTTACACAAGAACTAGTCACCCCTCTTAATATACCCTTGAAATATCAACAACTAGAACCAACAATGGCCTCTGTCTTACAAGAAAATGAGTTCCTAATGTCTGAACTGGAAGCCTACAAGCAAGAGCTAGTCATGGTAAAGGAAGCCTACGAGAAGGAACTTAAAGTGTACACCCTAGCTTGCATAGCGACCATGACAAAGGAAAATACAATAGAGAATCAGTTTAGAGAGTATATGTGTAGTCAATGTGGGGACATCTATTATCAATCAGGCTACAAAGTACTTCAAATTCCAATGCCAGGAGCTTCCCCTACACCTACGACTTTTGCAGTCAAAGAAGAAAACCCTGTTGTTACACAAGAACCAACAGGACCTTCCAAAATTAAAAATGAACCCTAGCCTACAACAATTGTCAATTATGAAGCCCCTATTTTTGTTAATAAAGTTGTACAAACATTGCCTATTAATGAATCTACCCCTCCTAGCCAGATCAATACCCACACCTTTGTGGAACATGCCACTCAGACCCTACCTCAACCTATCACTTGCGATGATGAAACACAAACTCAACCATGGGATGAGCAGGCAATAATGGACAAATGGAAAAAAGAGTCTGTTGTTACACAGAACAAAAGCCTGCAGGAGCACAGACTACTCTGGCTAAACCATATCTATTCAAACTGGGAAGATTTGGAGCAAACACGCCAGGAATCCCGTGCCCATAAGAATCATAATAAAGAGCTAAAAGGTAAATTTCTCTTGATGTTTGACTTGGCACAAAAATTGTTGGCTACAAGAAAACCATCCTTCAATTACTCCCTATTCCTCATGGAATGACTTACATTTTTTCAGATTAACTCAATCAAAGAAGGCAGACCCCATGCAGTGTTAAATCCAACAGATTTTGTTAGAACCTTTTCATAAGTCTCTGCTATGGATCAACACCTTCTCTGTGAGGTATATATTCATAATGAGGCCATCCCCGAGAACCGACAGCTTAACCTTAACCCTCTTGTCGGTGATATCTAGATTCGGGCACTCACCTCCTTCCCTAACAATTAGATTATATGGTACAATGACTTCCTAGCTGCCAAGCATAACGAGGATAACCACCTTCTATGGATACGGACAGAACCACAAAATGTTGCCACCTTTGTTGCAGATTATTATCAGTTTTTGAAGAAACCAGGGATGACTCAATACATTTGGCAACTACAGACAACAATGCTTTAGGATTGTCAACAGTTCATTAAATACACATAGATCGCTGACCTACAAGAAAATAACATGTTTTGGAAACAATCCCCTGAGAAAAGATAGGAACACAATCCCTTTAGCCCCACTAATCTTGAGACAACAATCTCCCGGGTACCTAGCTACATCAAATGTGTTCAGCAATGTGCTGAAAGATGGATAGGTTATCAGTTTCATTTTCCTATCATGTGGATGCCAGCAGAGAAATATCAAGTTCATTATAAGTTTCCCAAGAAGGCCGAAACAACATCTTGGCAAAGGCTACAACGCGTTCAAGGATTCAGAGCTCCAATAGACAACACTTTCCATAGCTACTTCTTAAGTAACTTGCACGCTCAGAGTCAGTATTCAGATTCTGATTCAGATTGAAGTTGCCTGAGGACATGCAAACTTTTATGTTGGGGGGGGTGTTAGGACCCTATAATGTACCTTTTTGTTCACACTTTTTGCTACCATTACATCATTTTTCCACTCACATTTAAACTTACATTATCACCTTACCCTATATTTCCAAAGGTATATAACATATCTTCTCTTTATTATATGTTTAATTTGTTTTGCATATAATTTTACATTACTCTCATACTTAACCATCGATCATAAATATATAAGTGCTGAAACAGTTCACTGTAGATTATCATTGTTGTTTGAAGGTCCATTGTTGAAACAGTCAAGAGCACGCAAACCCTGTGGATGAAACAGTCCGTGGTCTATGATGCTGAAACAATAATTCACACAAAGAAGAAGTTGTTACACTCTCTGTGGTCTATGATGCTGAAACAACAATTCACACAAAGAAGAAGTTGTTACACTCTCCGTGGTCTACGATGTTGAAACAACAATTCACACAAAGAAGAAGTTGTTACACTCTCCATGGTCTACGATGCTGAAACAACAATTCACACAAGAAGAAGATGTTACATTGACAACAACAGTTGCACCTTGAGCCAAAATTAACCATCGTTGCTACTTGAGACCACATTGCTGAAACAGTCAGAACGTAAATCCCGTTGCTGAAATGGCCTGCGATTTACGATGCTGAAACAATAGACAACAACAATAACAAGAAGATAAATAAATAAGTTGTTACGCCAGTCGTAACAGCTACACCCAACTATTGTAATAACATTCTATTATGGGAGACTAGGATATCCTATTCTAGTATAGAGATCAGATTTGACTAAGAATAGGATTCAGATGTGCACATGTAATTGGATGATCAATTGTATCGAGGGGATTCTCCTCT
>CBVK0100976098.1:0-10885 GCA_900067695.1 Picea abies
TTGTATCAAGGGTGTGTGCCCGATGGTGTTCAGGAATGTGTTGCATCTAGACAATAAACATGTCCACCAAATCCAACCCATAAAATCAATAGACCTTGAATTCCTATTTGAACAATTCATTCATAATATGAGTACATATCCTTGTAAAGATTTCATAAATCTTATGTTGCCACCTCTCCATGGAATCCTCTAAATCAATATCATATGAATTCATGCTCCTCCGACTCAGTTCTCCATCTGCTGTGGGATTGATGTAATCTTCCTTGCGCCCTATGATCTTGTAGATGTTTTCAATAATAGATCTCTGGTCATCCTCATCTATCGACTCATTGTATCTATCCCCTTCATTTGGATCTAATGGTGTGATCACACGCAGGGTGTTCTAACATATGTTTTTTCTTCAAGTTTAACACAACATTGTTGTCGAAGGCTGAATCAATGTGAAGTAGGGCAGGGTTATGGATCAAAATCATCCATTATATCTATTACCTCAAAATAAACCTTTGTCTTATGCAAGTTGGGACAATCCTCTGTGACGTGCTCGAGGTTATAATAGTGCCCATAGTGAGCGCACAATTTGGTAAAAAATATTGATACATGTCCTATCTCACAACAATTAAAACAACTGGGGGGTCTTCCACCACCTCCATATCCTCCTCCTTGGTTGCATCCATATCTACCTCTAGGAATTCTTTGATATCCACCTCTCTCAGCACCACCACAATCATGAACCTTATGTTCCTCCTGAACTAGGAACACATCGTGGGTATGGTCCTGCATCAATTGGAGTGATTGACAATTGTTCACATCATGCCCCATGGACTTGCAGGATTCACATAATAGAGTATGATGCGACTTCTGTTACTTCTCTACGATGCCCTTTTGATGGACACATTGTACACCATATGTGCTCACATGCCACCTTTTCTTTTTCTATATCCTGCAACTGCATCATCAGGTTGGCTAGCTATGATTGTTTGTGTGCCAACCTTGCTGATGTTTCTCCTCCTCCTGGTGTAGCCTCTAGGCACATCACAATCTCCACCTCTTTTTCCTGAGACGTCACCTTTTGTTGGGTAAGCGAGACTCAGATATGTGGAAACAACCCCGCGATGAGCCATTATCTATGGTACATGTCCTAGATCTGGAACATTAACCTATCCAACAAGATCTTGAACCATTGGTCATAATCCTAGACGATCTCTCTCAGTTTTTGTTTAATCTCTTTAATCTTTGTAATGCATTGAGATTTCGATTTAGGATTATGGAATTCCTTAAGAATATCTCTCCTTATTTTTTTCCGAGACATGATTTGTCTTGCATCCATAGTGGCCTTGCACTTCATGTACCACCTCAGGGTTCTATCCCTGAAAGTGGTTTTCGGTTGTGCAATCTTCGATGCCTCATCTGTGATTCTCTTCAAAAACCATATCGCCTCACATGTGAACCAATGTTTTTCCACATCATCCTTATCCGTCCCATGGAACACGGGTAATCTCAGGTACTATCCCAATTCACCATCCTTGATCTCAAACTATGTTGTCTAGACTGGCTACTTGGGGTCAGGGATCTTGGTACTAATATTCTTCCTAGCGAAGTAGTACTGACTTCATCTACTTCACTTGTCATTTATATTCTTTCTTGTCCTACTCTTATTTCTACTCCAATCACCATGATGTTTGTTGTTCTTTCTTCTTGGCTACAAATCTGCAAGGGTGGTGCTTATGGGGGTAACTCAAGTATGGGCTATGGGCTAGGGTTAATAAGGGTTACGATTTATAGATTCTATGGATTAAGGGTTGGAGGGATTGATTTAGGGTTAGGGTTTATGGGCTAGGGTTAATAAGGGTTACTATTTATAGATTCTATGGATTAAGGGGTTATATGGAGAAGGGGTTAGTTGTGATATGGGTTTTAAGGGTTAGGTTATTAATGATTGGGTTTTAAGAGATTTTAAGCGGTTGGTTATTCATGAATTGGGATTATGGACTATAATGGCTCACGATTGTTTGTTATAAAAGCTAGAAGATATAGAATTATAAGGGTTAGTGTTATGGGTATGGTTATATAAGGATTACAATATACATGTTATATAGGTAAGGGGTTATTAGGGCTAGTTATAAGAGTGGTTGCGGATATGGGTGATAGTGGTTATAATAATTAGAGGTTATATGGATGAGAAATTAGATGGGTTAATAGTTATATATGTTAGTTATTATATGTCATAAGGGTTAGGAGTTAGTATTTATAGATTTTAAGGATTATACGCTAGGTTTTAAATTGGTTGGTAGTTATAGGGTTCGAGTTCATGTCCTACAGGAATTTAGGATTAAGGGTTACATGGGAAAACAATTATTATGATTAGGTTAAATGATTAAGGATGCAAAGGTTAAATATTAAGGGTTATTTAGGATAGGTGTTAAGAGTTATATGCATAAGGTGTTATAATTTTTATAGGATTAAAATGATAGAGGTTAGGGGAAATATAATTTAGTAGTTAATATACAATAAGGGACCACTCCTTTATACATTTAAGAGTATTTGTCCCACCTCATCTAAGTATAGGTGACAAACTCCTTAAAATAAAGTATGAATAATATGTTCTAATTACATTGGGATAGCCAAATGTTGTCTTTCCCATGCTTCCACAGGCCCTTCTTAACGTTGAGGGGTTGATGACCCAAGTTTCTTCCAAAGTTGACCAAAAAAAAACCCAGTGGGCCAGTCTATCGACACTCTCTGTTAGAGAATGAGGAGATCAAGTGACAGATACAAGAACTGCTCCACCAGGGGCACATTTTTCCCATCTCATCACCTTGCGAGAGCCCAATCATGCTAGTACAAAAGAAAGATGGAACCTGATGACTCTGCATTGATTACTGGGCTTTGAATAAAATCACAGTTAGAAACCGATACCTGATTCCCCGAATCAACGACCTCCTTGATCAACTCATGGGGGCCAAATACTTTAGTAAGATTGATCTGAAGTATGGCTACCACCAGATCTCAATAGAATAGATAGATGTATGGAAGACTGCCTTCAAGTCAAAGGAAGGCCTTTTTGAATGGTTGGTCATGCCCTTTGGTTTGACAAATGCTCCAGCCACGTTCATGAGGATGATGTACGATATCCTGCGATCATTCACCAATACTTTTGTAGTGGTGTATCTGGATGACATTCTTATTTACAACAAAACTTGGGCCGAACACTCGCAACATATTCAGCAGGTTCTGCACACCCTGCTGCAGCACAAGCTATACACCAACTTGGAAAAATGTTCCTTCGTCATGGACAAGGTCCATTACCTAGGCTACATCATTGATCAACATGGCATACAAGTGGATCCAACCAAGATCCAAGTCATCTGTGACTGACCAGCCCCAACCATACTCACTAAGATTCAAAGCTTCTTGGGTCTTGCCAATTTCTACCATAGGTTCATGTTGGGATTCTCCCATATTGCATGGGCCCTTAGCCAATTAACCATGGGTGGTGATAAGGATAAATTTGTGTGGGGATGGTCCCAACAACAAGCGTTCGATGATTTTAAGCAACACTTGTGCTCAACCCCATTACTTTCACTACCAGACCTGCAACAACCCTTTGAGATCGAGACAAATGCTTCAGACTATGTTGTGGGAATTTTTCTCACTCAGCACGGCCACCCTGTGGCCTATCATAGTGAGAAACTATCATATGTTGTCTGTAAGTACCCTACTTATGACAAAGAAATGTACTCCATTGTGCAAGTCTGCCACCAGTGGAGACATTACATTCTTCAGAAGGAGACAATCATCCACACTAATCATAAGCCACTGCAGTTCATGCAAACACAAGGAAAATTTCATAATGAACCCCATCAAAAGTGGTCCACATACTTACAATAATTCCACCTCAACATCCAGTATAAAATAGGAAGCACCAATCGCGTTGATGATTTCCTCAACAGATTGCCAGTGACAACACTCAACACGATGCTAGACTCGTGTGGCCATGAGACATATGGATGGCCCCAACTCTATGAGATAGACCTAGACTTCACCACCACCTACCAAATGTTGGGTGCAAACGCAGTTGTTGATAATTTCCATCTTCAGGATGGGTTTTTGTGTCATCTGGGCCATATCTGTGTTCCATCAAGTGAGAGAAGTTGATCTAAGAAGCCCATTACAATTGGGTGGCAAGACACTTCGGTGTCAAAAATACAGTGGTGATTCTACAAAAACATTTCTACTGGCCGAAACTTCGACAGGAGGTTAGCAACTATATCAAGTCCTGCACTGCCTACGCTATTGTCAAACCAACCATTAAGAAATAGGGCATGTACACCCCTCTTCCTAATATTGATAGACCATGGGAATCCATCTCAATGGACTACATGTTAGGCCTCCCATCCACCAAGAGGGGAAATGACTGTTTTTTGTGGTTGTTGATCGATTTTCTAAGATGACAATTTTGGTTGCCTGGAAGAAGAGCATCACAACAGAGGCCACTGCTAAGCTCTTCTTTGAACGTGTCTAGGTACATTTTGGAATCCCACAAACCATTGTCTCATATTTGGACAGTCGATTTCTCAACGCATTCTGGTTGAGCCTCTAGTCACTGGTGGACACCAAGCTCACCAAATCCACATCCCTCCACTCCCAAACAAATGGCCAAACCGAGGTTGTAAATTGAATGATTGTGCATATCCTTCACATTTATAATTCAAAGCATCCTTGCACATGGGATGAGATCCTTCCTTATGTCCAGCATAGCTACAACCGAGTCCTACATAGCTCAACCAACCAAATCCCTTTTCAGGTGGGGTTGGGTTTCCAGCCATTAGGTCCCATAAATGTTGCACTTCCCCTTGCGATCACATTGGATGACTCATCTTGTGCTCCAACTAAAGCTGAAAAATACACCCAGTTCATTGAGCGGATCCAACACATATGCCAATAGGTTCATGATATGCTACAAAATTCCAATGACAAGTACAAACAACGCCATGATCAACACCAGGTTCCACACAAGTTTCAGGTGGGTGACAAAGTTTGGTTGAAATTGTAGAGAGAACGCCTTACAGGACCCCATCGGAAACCTTTCCCACTTCATTATGGGTTCTACACCATCACAAAGGTCGTGGGTTATAATGCTTTTGAGCTCAACGTTCCTCCTTTCCTTGGCCTGCACTCAATGTTCAACGTGGATCTCCTTCGCCCTTATTTCCCACCATTATTAGACACCTCAGAAGTAGTAGAACAACTGAAACTAAAAGGAATCCAATGATCATATTGTGGACACACAGATCAAGAATACTCAACAACAAAGGATCCAACTTTATCGAGTCGTCAAAGTAGGGCAGCTCTTGCGCCAAGGAAAGAGGCTCACCCGGGGCCAAATTCAACAGAAATTTCCTCATCTGGTGGGGGACCTCAATGCAATGGAGACCATTGCTTCCTAAGGAGGGAGGATTGATCTAGGTGTATATTGGTGGCCACCCACCTTTTCCAACTAGCTCAAAACAATTTTCTGGCAATTTTGGTAAAATACTATTTTTAGTAGTTTTCACTTCCGGAGCCGTTTTGAGGCCCTAAATGATTTTTTTTGGGAAAAAATGTTTTCAATATAAAATTACCTTCTATATTGCACCTAAAATTAATCTCCTCGAAGATACCTTTCAAACGGGCTATCATACGCCTAAAATGAAGATCATATGCAAAAGTTATGACCCCGGAAAATTGATGTACTAAGTTACCCAAACGAGGACCACATGACTTTTGGTGCTTCATCTCCTAGGGTTAGGTTTTTGGATCTCTAGGGTTTTGGGAATTCATGCTTATTGTAAAAATTCCTTGAGAGCCTGATTTTAATCATGTTCTTGCGAATGAGAACAACCATCACATCTCTTCTCATAGATAAGCCACCACCATTCCAGCAAGCTTGTTTCCACTGCATTTTAGAATTTCAGCTTATTTCGTTATTGAATAGAAAACTAGTTTTACTATGTGTTAATCCCTTGTTAATAATCTGTAGTCATTTCATTATGCTCATAAAATCTGGATCAACACCCTTGCATTGGTCCACCCTTGGTTAATTGGATGTAGCAACCCCTAGTGGGTCGTGACGCTTGCTCACACATGCCCAACCTTTTGGTTTCCGCCATGGAGAAACTGAACTCAATCTGGTTGGATTTGGTGGTAGCTACTTACTACTGATTGCTTCCTTACTCATGCATAGCTCTTCTTTTTTCTCAATGGGGTTGAAGGGGATTGAGCGGGCGGACCTGATTCCTATTACGACATACTGATTGGTCATCTTCATTTTTCACAAACACATCTCCCCCACTCGTCCGCTAGGGAACCGAGGAACTAGAGGGGCATAATTATTTCTCGGCAATGCATGATGGGCTTTCAAATATTAGCTCCACACCCCACTCCATCGCTTGGCTACCCAATGTCTCCTGCAAGAACACATGGATTAACAGAGATCCACCCCTAGCCTAAACCTTTCTCTTAGTGAATCTTCCACAACGACCCATTCTTGGAGATGTTCTCAGTGCACAACCCACCATTGTGTAGGTACTCCTATTAACATTGTATCAAGGGTGTGTGCCTGATGGTGTTCGAGAATGTGTTGCATCTAGACAATAAACACGTCCACTAGATCCAACCCATCAAATCAGTAGAACTCAAATTCCTATTTGCACAATTCATTCATAATACAAGCACATGTTGTTGTAAAGATTTCATAAAGCTTATGTTGCCACCTCTCCATGGCATCCTCTAAATCAATATCATATGCCTTCATGCTCCTCCAACTCAGTTCTCCATTGGGATTGATGTAATATTCCTTGTGCCCTGTGATCTTGTAAATGTTTTCAATAACAAAGATCTATGCATCCTCATCTATCGACTCATTGTATCTATCCCCTTCATTTGGATCTAATGGTCTAATCACATGCAGGGTGTTCTGACATCTATTGTTTCTTCAAGTTTAACACAACATTGTCGTCGAAGGCCCAATCAATGCCAAGTAGGGAGGGGTTCTGTATCAAAATCATCCATTTTCTCTATTACCTCAAAATCAACCTTTGTATTCTACAAGTCGAGACAATCCTTTGCGATGTGCTCGAGGCTATAGCAATGCCCATAGAGAGCACACAGTTTGGTACAAAATATCGATACATGGCCTATATCGCCACAATTAAAACAAGTCGGGGGTCTTCCACCACCTCCATATCCTCATCCTCGGTCGTGTCCATATCTTCCTCACATCTTTGATATCCATCTCTCTCAACACCACCATAATCACAACCCTTATTTTCCTCTTGAACCCAGAATACATCGTGGGTATGGTCCTGTATCAGTCTGAGTGATTGACAATTGTTCACATCATGCCCCATGGACTTGTATGATTCACATAATAGAGTATGGTGCGTCTTCTGGTACTTCTTTATGGTTCCCTTTTGATCGACATGTTGTACACCATACATGCTCATGTGCCACCTTTTTTTTTTCTATATCCTGCAACTGCATCGTTAGGTTGGCTAGATGAGATTGTCTGTGTGCCAACCTTGTCAATGTTTCTCCTCCTCCTAGTGTAGCCTCTAGGTGCATCACAATATCCATCACTTTTTCCTGAGTCATCACCTTTTGTTGGGTAAGCGAGACTAATATATCTAGAAACAACCCCGCAATGAACCATTCTCTATGGTACATGTCCTGGATCTGAAACATCAACCTATCCAACAAGATCTTGAATTGTTGGTCATAATCCTAGATTATCTCTTTCGGTTTTTTTTTAACCTTCTTAATATTTGCATTGCATTGAGATTCTGATTTAGGCTTATGGATTTCCTTAAGCATATCTCTCTTGATTTTTGTCTGAGACCTCATTTGTCTCACTATCGTAGTAGCCTTGCACTTCATGTACCACGTCAGGGCTCTATCCCTGAAAGTGGTTTCCGGCTATGCAATCTTCGATGCCTCATCTGTGATCCTCTTCATAGACCATATCGCATCACATGTGAACCAATTTTATTCCATATCATCCTTATCCGTCCCATGGAACATGAGTAATATTAGGGTACTATCCCGATTCACCATCCTTGATCTCGAACTATGTCCTCTAGACTGACTACTTGGAGTCGGGGATCTCGATACATATATTTTTCCTAGTGGTACTAACTTTGTCTACTTCACTTGTCACCTCTCTTATTTCTTGTCCTACTCTTTTTCTACTCCAATCACCGCGTTGTTTGTTGTTTTCTTCTTGGATACAAATGTGCAAGGGTGGTGCTTCAAGGGGGGTAACTCAAGTATGGACTATGGGATAGGGTTAATAAGGGTTACTATTTATAGATTCTATGGATTAAGGGTTGGAGGGATTAAGTTAGGGTTAGGGTTTATGGGCTAGGGTTAATAAGGGTTACTATCCATAGATTCTATGGATTAAGGGTTGGAGGGATTAAGTTAGGGTTTATAAGGGTTAGGCGTGAGGGGGTTAGAAAGGTTATAGTATTATGGGTTATATGTCTTAATAGTTAGGGGTGTGAATAATTAATTTTTTTAAGAGATATAATTTAGAATAGATAAAGATTGGGATTTACTAGATTTGGGTTTTATATGATATAAGTGTAAGGGTCGATTTGGGTTTTATATGATATAAGGGTAAGGGTAGTAGGGTTATGTCCAATATGGATTACTTGATTTAGGAAATTTATACATTATAAGGGTTATGGGATAGGGGTCGTTGGTGTTAGGGCTTCTAAGATTTATGCATTAAGGGTTAATATGTTCAAATTAATAGGAATTAAGGGTTAGCATTAGAGAGTATAATAATTGCCAAGGTTAGACGTGAAATGATTATAATGGTCAACCATTTGAAAATAAAAATTTATATAGGTTAAGGTTTAATGTATATAGGGGTTACAAGGTTTATAAGTTGTAGGGTTTATTAGTTAGGGATTTAAATTATTAAGAGTAAAGAGGGTAAATGGGTAAGTGTGATAAGAGTTCATTTTATAATGTTCAGGGGTTTGAAGGGTTAGGAGTTATACAGGTCAACACTTGTAGGTTATATGGTTTATATTATATAAAGGTAAGGAACATGTGTTAGTGATTATAAGTGTTATATGGAGTAGGGTAAGGGGATTTAGGGTTTATGGGTTATAGAGGATCAAGAGTATATGGTATATGGGCTATACGATTTAAGGGTTACATGGGTTTATGATTTAGGGATAATATAGTTAGGAGTAAAAGTGGGGAGAGATAAGGATGCACATGGTTAAAAAAAATTAGGGGTTATAAGTATTTGTGGGTAGGGATTATAGAGGATGCCAATTATTTTGGCAAGGTGTTTTGGGGAATTTTGGGTTAAGGATTATATATTTTTCATTTAATAGTTTTAGGGGTTAGGGGTTATAGAGTATAGGGTTACAAGGAATATTGGTTTCATTATTGAAGTGTTATAAGACTATTTGGCATAGAGATAGAATAAATAGTAGTAAAAGGGAAAAGGGGAGAGCAATGATGAGTGGTTTCATTATTGAAGTATTATAGGACCATAGAGATAGAATAAATAGTATTAAAAGGGAAAAGGGGAGATGAATGATGGTATTTTAATGGGTTATAGGAGTTGGAGATAAAAGGTTTAGGGTTATGATGGTCAAGGGTTATAGTTAGAGGTTTTAGTGGTAATGGGTTATAGGTTATAATGGTTGGGAGTTTTAAGGATTGGGGAAAATTATAGGTGATATAAGTGCTAAATTTCATAGAGGTCATCAAGAATATATGTTGTGGCTACAAGGTTATATGTTGGGGCTACATAGTAAGTGATTAATAACAATAGGAAATATGATCTATGGTATATAAGCTTTAGGAATCAAGGATACCAACTTCGGATGTTAAGGTCTATATGGGTTATGGTCTATATGGGTTATGGGTTATATTGGTTTAGAGGTTAAGAAAAAGATGTTAATGTTTATATCTATTAGAGTGTAGAGGGATTAAAGAATATGAAGAGTAAGGGATATGTAATGCTTATATAAGTTAAGTGTTAGGGTTATTGGGTTAAGGTTATGTGGATTATGCATTGTGACTGATCAAAGTCAAATATTATAAGGGTTAAGTATTATATGGGTTCTAAGGTGTAAAGGTTATTCTAATTATATAAGATAATTTTTTAGAAGTTAAGGGTTAGACATGATAGGGGTTATGGATTATAGGAGGGTTAAGTATTATCTGGGTTCTAAGATGTAAAGGTTATTCTAATTATATAAGATATTTTTTTTGGAGATTAAGGGTTAGACATTATAGGGGTTATGGATTATAGGAGATATGTGTTATACTAGTTAGGGAAGAGGTGTTAGAGGTGAGATTATAGGGTTTATAAATGTTACATGGATTAGGGGATGTAAGGGTTTAATCATTATGAGTTATAAGATTTTTGTGTTAAAAATGATACAAATATAAGGTCAAATATTATAAGGGTTAGGAGCTATGTGTTATAAGTATTACACTAGTTAGGGAAGAGGTGTTAGAGATGAGATTATAGGGTTTATAAATGTTACATGGATTAGGGAATGTAAGGGTTTAATGGTTATGAGTTATAAGAGTTTTGTGTTAAAAATGATACATATATAAGGTCAAATATTATAAGGGTTAAGTATTATCTGGGTTGTAAGGTGTAAAGGTTATTCTAATTATATGAGATATGTTTTAGAAGTTAAGGGTTAAACATTATAGGGGTTATGGATTATAGGAGCTATGTGTTATACTAGTTAGAGAAGAGGTGTTAGAGGTGAGATTATAGGGTTTATAAAGGTTACATGGATTAGGGGATGTAAGGGTTTAGTGGTTATGAGTTATAAGAGTTTTGTGTTAAAAAGGACATGTGTTA
>CBVK0100976100.1:0-12566 GCA_900067695.1 Picea abies
GAAAACAAGCTTGCTAGAATGGTGGCATCTTATCTCTGAGAAGAGATGTGACAGTTGCACCCATTCACAAGAAGATGATTACAATGAGGCTCTAAAGGAATTTTTACAATAAACAAAAGTGTCAAAAACCCTAGGAACCCAAAAACCTAACCATAGGAGATGAAGCGCCAAAAGTCACGTGGGCCCCATTTGGGTAAGTCAGTACATCAACTTCTCAGGGTCGTAACTTTTGCATACGATCTTCGTTTTAGGCGTACGATATCCCATTGGAAATATCTATCCGAGGACTACAACTCTTGACAAAAATTTCATGATGAAATATTTTAATCGGAAAATACCAAAAAAAAACGTCGTTTAGAGCCTCAAAACAGCTCTGAAAGTTCAGGACCCGAAAAACTGCTAAAAATAGTAAATTACCAAAATTGACAGAAAGTTGTTTTGAGCCATCTAGAAAAGGTGGGTAGCCACCGGTATCCACTTGGATCAATCCTCCCTCCTTAAGAATCAATGGTCTCCATTTCATTGAGTTCCCCCATTAGATGAGTAAATTTTATGTTGAATTTGGCCCCAGGTGAGCCACTTGCCTTGGTGCAAGAGTTGCCCTGCTTTGACGACTCGATAAAGCTAAATCATTTGTTGTTGAGTTCCCTTGATCTGTGTTTCCACAATCTGATCATTGGATTCCTACTGTATGCAGTTGAGGTTAAGCTATGTTGGTGTCATTTGTTCTGCTACATTTGACGTGTCCAATAATGGTGGGAAATAAGGCCGAAGGAGGTCCACGTTGAACATTGGGTGCAGCCCAAGGAAAGGAGATATATTGAGCTCAAAATAATTATCCCCCACATCCTTGGTGATGGTGTACAGCCCATAACAGAGTGGGTGAATCTTCCGATGGGGTCCTATAAGGCATTCTTTATGCAAGTGCAACCAAACTTTGTCACTCACCTGAAACTTATGTGTCACCCGATGTTGATCATGGCGTTGATTGTACTTGTCATTGGACTTATGTAGGGTATCCTTAACCTGTTGGAAGATGTACTGGATCCACTCAATGAATTGGGTGGCTTTGTCAACTTCAGTTGAAGCAGGAGATGAGTTGGCCAAGGTGACCGCAAGGGGAAGTGCAACATCTATGGGACCCAATGTTTGGAATCCCAACCCCACCTGAAAGAGGTTGTGGCTGATTGAGCTATGCAGGGCTCGATTGTAGCTATGTTGTACATAGGGAAGACTCTCATCCAATGTGCGAGGGTGCTTGGAATTATACATGCGCAGGATATGTATGATCATTCGATTTCCAACCTCAGTTTGGCCATCTGTCTGGGGGTGGAAGGTCATGGATTTGGTGAGTTTGGTGTCTAGAAGTGACCAAAGGGTCAACCATAATGTGTCAATAAATCAACTATCTCGATATGAGGCAATGGTTTGTGGGATTCTAAAATGTACCCAGACTCTTTCAAAGAAGAGCTTGGCAGTGGCTTCTGTTGTGATGCTCTTCTTGCAGGCAACCAAAATGCCATCTTAGAAAAGCAATCAACAACCACAAAAACACATTCATTTCTCCACTTGGTAGACGGGAGGCCCAACATGTAGTCCATTGAGATGGTTTTGGCCCTTGACAAAGCTTTGGATAACCTTGGTCATGTTTCATCACTTTTTGGGACTTCGACAGGTTGGTCGAAGGTGGAGTGCAAGGAAAACTAGAGATTGCAGGATATCGCCCCCTTTTCAGGGATTTTTAGGTTTAGGGTTTATGTAATGGGTATGGGATATCAACCCATGGGTTTAACCATGTTTATGCCCCTTTTTTAATGTATAAATAGAAGGATAGGCGATGTAAGAAGTAACTAGTTAATGATTATCTTAGTGCATGACTAGTTGGATCAGTGCAAGATTCTATTAATAACTTGTAGAGCTAAGTGCAAGTGATTGTAAGAAGGGGTGTGATAAGGCCAATGAGCTAAGTGTGAATAGTTGTAGATGCTTTGTGCATACTATGTGTTAATACTTGTAGATCTAAGTGAAAGTGATTGTAATAAGCTCATGTGGAGACTGTGTAAGAAGGCTTTGTGTTGTGACCTAGCTTGGGGAAGGAGGATCTGGCAAAGTGTGTGTAGATATCTTGTCCTATGCAGAGTAGGGTTTGTCGCTCTGTGCATGTACTAATATTGACAGAAGATAATAAAGAAGAAGAAGAGTTGGTGGATGTAGCCCCACACTGGGGTGAACCACATATATCCTGTGTTGTGGTTTCTTTGTGCATTATGGTTGTTATGTTATTGATGTGATTTATGTTTAGTTCAATAATATATGTTAGATGAATTTGATATATTATCTTAGTGCTTAGTGATGTGAATGAATTCTACATCTGATCTATTTCTATGTGTTAAGTGCTTGGATGTGTTAGATCTTGTTGAATACCACGTTGTTCTATAATTAGGGTTTCAACTTGCAATGTGAATAAGGGTTAAATGCAAATGAATGTTAATTGATAAGTGATCTATTAAGTATTGTGATCATAGAATTGCGTCCCATCTAGGTTGTAGACACTTGATTCCTGCAACCACCCTTGCCTCTACCTTGGGTGAGACTTCATCTGCTTCGCAGGTGTTGCCCAAAGGGATGGTAGTTAGGGTTTTGTTGTTGTGTTGTTGAAGCATTGAACCCTGGGTCTGCCCCTATGCCAACAAATGGTTATGTTGTTGGGACCTGAAACTATGATTGTTGGGAACTGAAGAAAAGAAGAAAGCTCTGTGCACAGATCTATTGCTTTAGTGCGCAATACCGGACTTGACTTGTGAGCTCTATGATAAGAAAGGAATCATATTTGAATAAGAGAGGTAATATATTAAATATGTGTGCTCTGATAAAGGTAAGATAATGTGAAAAAAAAAAATTTGAAACAATGGATCTAGGTATGCTTGATAGATTTTGCCTTAGCCTGAAAACTAGGGCACAGCTAGAGGAAAGAAGATTTGATATGAGTAGATCTGATAAAAACAAAGAAAGATATGTTATTCCTATGCATAGAAAGAATGTTTGGACTAAAAAATGGATGCAAGATCCTAGAACGAAAATTTTGCAGGTTCATCACTGTGATCCCAATGCGCAGTACAGGAAAGGTTGGGGACCATTTAAAAGAAAGAGAGGATTAACTCTTTGTTATAATTGGAGAAGACTAGGACATCTTGCTAAGGAATTCCCTGGTAGAGGTCTTAGTTGTCTTTGTTGTAAATCTGTGGACCATGAAGTTTTTGATTGCCCTAGAATGATTGCTACAGTTGAAAAGATGAATATGAGACAAGAAAACCATGAGAAAGGTCAAGAAACTAAGAATATGATAAAACCCCAAAAAGAATCAGAGGTTATATTATTGGAGATGAAAGAAACCCTTAATGATCACAGATACATTAGTTTATCATAGATCTTCAAAGATAAGGAGTGCATAGAATCAAGAATAGGAGACTTCGACATAGACTATGTTCTAGATGAATAAACACAGGTGAATATCATGATAGAACGTACTTGGGAAATTTTGGGAAAACCTGATATGGTTCCTTCATTGGGAGGAATAGGATTATTTAAAGGGAAATTGATAACCGTATGTGGAAGACTTACCTAGATACCTATGAGTGCTCATGGAATTTCGACATAGGAATAATTTAAGGTCATTAAGTTTGTTGAGAACAACGCCCCATTTGCTATTTTGCTAGGAATAACCTAGATTGAGAAAGATTAGGTCCGCAGGAAAGAAGAAGAGGAAGCTCTAGAACAGAAAAAGCAAGAACTAAGGGATTTCATGGCCAAACGAATAGTGTACTTACTGGAAGAACAAGAGGACAAGTCGAAGATACTAAAGACCAGAGACTTAGATGTCGAAGTTGAAAGAACACAAGCAGACTTGAAAAACCTGTCCATGCAAGAGAGTAGAGCACCTACTCCAGAAAGAAAAGAATTGTTACCCTTGAACCCTATGAAAGATCCTCAGCAGTGCAAAGTTACTATGCCAAGAGGAGATAAGAACAATAATGGAAAGAGGCATCCAGAGATGAAAATCACAGGAAATAAGCTAGAAAGCTTAGCAAGAAGAAAGCAAAGTTGAAAAATTGTAGGAAGTTCCAAAGAAGACATCACAGAAGGAAGGTTTGCAGAACTTGAACTTCGCTGAAATAGCAGAGCAACGTAGACTGGCACTTTACCATGGCAAAGAAATATGACCGTTGGAGGCGTCTTAACCATTAGCATAATGCTCCTGAATGGCTAGAAACGTAGTTATGGCCGAAAATATTGTGATTGGACCGTTGAGACTGCACCATAACAGATGGAATTGCATTGATTGAGGCATTCTTATTCGTTGGAGGAATCTGTTACGACATTGTCTATTTATCCCGTCAAATGTTGCACCAAGAACACTTTTGCGAATTGAGAGTATCCGAGCCCACAGAGAATTCATTATTATCGCACAGTGCTTACTAAGACTTCACCACCCATTCTGTTACATTGAGTGTTTGTTCACCGACCTGAGATATCTGATCTTGAGCATGTATGTCAGGTGAGCACACCATAGTGGAAAATTTCATAGAGGAAATTATGATAGATCTAATCACTAAGAAGGTCATGTCCGTAGGGGCACAAGCTTCATCAATGAGAGGAGTNNNNATCGACTGCACGTCGATCTGCACCCTCTAGAACTGCAACAGAAAAGAGGAGCAAGCATCATGATGACTTGGTGAACATGAATCTCATCCAATCTATCATGCCTAACTATATCCCACCTCTAGCTGGCATGGTTAGTCGTGACAGTATCCTGAGGGACTTCGACTAGATATTAATCACTGCATACCTCCCGAAGGTGATACGCACAGTTGGACCACAATTAGGATAGATTATGATGTTGAATATCAATGACTTCAACTTGGGAGATCACAAGAACCATGGAATTCTCACACCACACAATTATTTGACCAAGACAACAGGGAAGAAGCTGAAAATAATCTAGCAGTCATGGACCATGGACATCGCAAGGTCCACCATCCTGAATGCGATGAAGATACCACACTTCAGAAGGCATCAGGAGGTTAACGTGTGCATTAAACTCCTATGGTCTTGATTCCATGGCGGTTATATGTGGTTGGGTAGATGCATCACTGTATATATGACATTGATCCATCGGATCACTAGGTTGAGTATCCAAGGACCAGACCCGCAGGACTTTTACCCAGGGAAGGCTGTAGATCGTGCCCTAGCGCAACGAATCAAAGATACCTATGGCGATGTGGAGAAGGGGAAGCGAGGCTACAAGGTAGCCTCCATCCAGAATGGTGCAGTGCACCTAACCTTCTAGTTGATCATTGGTAAGCTAGTCAGGAAGAATAGACCCACGCAAGTCACGGGGTTTGTTGTCGACCTCGCAGGAAAATACATTGAAGGGTTGCAAATGAACTAGCGAGCTACGTCATCAACTAGTTAGAGAAAGATTTATGCGAAGCTCTACGAGTTCCATTTTAGTTGGTTGTTGATCCTCATCACATTTATTTCTTGGGAGATGCTGGAAGGAGCGACCTTCCCTGAAATTGAGTCATCTGAACCACTAGATGTGAAGTTCCCTACGCTCTGGTATTCGAGTGACATGGAAAAACAATGGAAGTCAAATGCGGTGTTCCACACATACCACCTACAACTGAAGAGGGTCATTGAGTATTTCCCTCGTATGACCCTGAATACCCTGCACAGGTTTAGGCCCCTTGCGAAGTTCCATGTAGACAAGATTTTTATCTATATCACTCTGCGTGAAAGAAGAGCTCCAATATTACTATAAACTCACAAAGGAGAACATGGAAGAAATAACTAAGGAATGGCTTGTAGAGTTCCTTATACCAATTGACCAGGCAGAACTATCCAACCCCAACCTCATTGGAAGTCTCGTGGTTACTCGTGAAGAGTATGATGCACCCAGCAGTAATAGAAGGAAGAAGAAGGAATATGTATAGGAATTGAACAACACATCAGAAGAGACTGCTTCAGATTCACCTGATGGGGGAGGAGGTGATGAGGTAGACAAAGAAGAGAATGAAGGGAAATAAGACAAATAGGAACAAGGCGAAGTGACACCACCTAAGGATCCCATTGATGAGACTGAGACATCCAAGAAAAGAAAGGTTTCCCCGATGAAACCATCATCGCGGAAGAATTAAAAATCTAGTAAGCCTAAGTTGCATACTATGCTCATGGTGGATGACATCGACCTAATCATAATCGTTGTATCAGATACCTCATAACATATTTTACAGTGCAACGAAACAAAACAAGAGACCATGTATGATAGGATTGAAGAAGACATGAAAGGGGTACAGTAAGCCCTCTATTCGAGTCGCGCATTGTCTACTATGCCACTATCATCAGAAGTAGCATAGTTGGGAGACAAGCCTTCCTAGCTACATAGGGTAGCAGATGTGGTTGAAGCTTTCCTTCACCATGTCCAAGAAGAAAAAGTGCATGCCACAGAGGCATTGAAGCAAGAAAAGGAGGATGCCCTAGAGAAAATCTGGGTTGCTCAATAAGAAAAAGGTGACCTCCAGGTGAATTTTGCAGAGGATAGAGCGCAGATCCAGAAGGAGAAATAAAAGTTGCTCGCAGAGAAGATTGGAGTTAAAGAAGCAGTCACTAGAGCACTTCACTCTGTGACTGTCTTAGAACAGATGGAAGAAGACCTGGTGGAGAGTCAAGTTGGGAAGCTTGTTGAATCCATTCAGAAGCTCCAACAAACAGTCACAGAACATGATTTACAAGCAATACCAAGCAATCTGTAAGAAGTGTGAGACCAGAGAGAAGAAACTGCCCGAAGTGCAGTCCAGAGAATCAAGGCAATGGATTTATAATGCAAACAGCTCAGCAATCAAAGTGCACAGACCTATGAGCACCTTGCAGAGGACCTAGAACTAAGGACACTGGAGTCACGGCTCCAGGAGGCAAAGCAGTAAGAAGCAATAGTGCAAGTGCAGTTGAAGCCACTGTCTGCGGTCGAAAGGATGAAAAGGTCCCAAGAACAGCACATGGTTCAGCAATAGGTCCATGTCATCTAGAGTAAATTCATGGAAGTGACCTACAGTCTCCAACCAGTACAGGATCAATATTGCACACTTTTTGAGGAGATTTAAGGACAAGGTGCACAGCTAGAACAAGTGGTCACCATGGTGGAACACTGCTTGGAAGGACCTGTGACTGAGAAAGTTATTCAGGATTTTGCCGAGTAGGAGGCTCTAGCGAAGTAGAAGGTTAAGGCAGCTCGAGGCCTTTGAGGAAGAGTTACCATGATCAGAGTGACTCAGGATGAGTCACAGGTGAGTATTGGGGCCTGTTGGCCCTTGACCAAGATTTTGAGAACCTTGGTCATGTTTGACCACTTTTTGGGACTTCGACAGGCTAGTCAAAGGCGAAGCAAAGATCACAGGATCTCACCCCATTTTTAGGGATTTTTGGGTTCAAGATTTATGTAACAGGTATGGTATATTGACCCATGGGTTTACCCATGTTTAGGCAACTTTTTCAATGTATAAATAGAATTCTAGGCGATGTAAGAAGTAACTAGTTAATGATTAGCTTAGTGCATGACTGGTTGGCTCAGTACAAGATTGCGTTGAGAACTTGCAGAGCTAAGTGAAAGTGATTGTAAGAAGGGGTGTGATAAGGTTGATGAGCTAAGTGCGAACAATTGTAGATGCTTTGTGCATACTGTGTGTTAATACCTACAGAGCTAAGTGCAAGTGATTGTAAGAAGCTCGTGTGCAGACTGTATAAGAAGGCTTTGTGCTATGACTTGGCTCGGGGAAAGAGGATCTGGCGATGTGCGCACAGATCTCCTGTCCTATGCAGAGTAGGGTTTGTGGCTCTGTGCATGTATGAAGATTGATAGAAGATAATAAAGAAGAAGAAGAGTTGGTGGTCATAGCCCCACACTAGGGTGAACCACGTATATCATGTGTTGTGGTTGCTTTGTGCATTATGGTTTTTATGTTATTGATGTGATTTATGTTTAGTGAAGTAATATATGTTAGATGAATCTGATATAGTATCTTAGTGCTTAGTGATGTGAATGAATGCTAGATTTGATCTATTTCTATGTGTTAATTGCTTGGATGTGTTAGATCTTGTTGAATACCACGTTGTTCTGTAATTAGGGTTTCAACCTACGATGTGAATAAGGGTTAAACGATAATGAATGTTAACTGCTAAGTGTTATGTTAATTATTGTGATCACAGATCTGTGTCTGAGCTAGGTTGTAGACACTTGAGTCTTGCAACCACCCCTACCTCTATCGTGTGTGAGACTTCATCTACTTCACAAGTGTTGCCAAAAGGGTCGGTAGTTAGGGTTTTGTTGGTGCGATGTTGAAGCATTGAACCCTGGGTCTGCCCCTATGCCAACAGATGGATTTCCATGGCCTGTCAAGAGTAGGAAGAGGGGTGTATAGGCCTTTTTTATTAGTGGTCGGTTTGGCAATAATGTAGGCAGTGCAGGACCTGATATACTTGTTGACCTTGTGTCAAAGTTTTGTCTAGTATAAATGTTTCTGTAGCATCACCACTGTCTTTTCGATGCTAAAGTGTCCTGCCACCCAACTGTAGTGGGCTTCCCAGATCAGCTTTGGTCGCTCTCTTAATGGAACGCAGATATGGCCCAAATGACACAACATCCCATCCTAAAGATGGAAATTATCGACAACTACATTTTCACCCAACATTTGGTAGGTGGTGGTGAAGTCCGGGTCTGTCTCATAGAGTTGGGGCCATCCAGAGGTTTCATGGCCGCAAGAGTCTGGCACCATGGTAAGTGTCGCGACTGGCGGTCTACTAAGGCAACTAGTGACATGATTGGTGCTTCATGTTTTATACCTGATGTTGAGGTGGAATTGTTGTAAGTATGTGGACCACTTTTGATGGTGGTCATTATTTAATTTTCCTTGTGTCTGCATGAAATTTAGTGGCTTATGATTAGTGTAGATGATTATCTCCTTCCCAAGAATGTAATGTCTCCACTGGCGTAAGGCTTGCACAATGGAGTACATTTATTTGTCATAAGTAGGGTACTTACAGACAACATCTGATAATGTCTCACTATGGTAGGCCACGGGGTGGCCGTGCTGAGTGAGAACGGTACCCATAGCATAGTCTGAAGCATTTGTCTCGATCTCAAAGGGTTGTTGCACATCTGGTAGTGAAAGTACTAGGGATGAGCACAAGAACTTCTTCAAATCATCGAACACTTGTTGTTGGGACTGGCCCCACGTAAATTTTTCCTTACAACCACCCCTGGTTATTTTCCTGAGGACCCATGCAATATGGGAGAATCCCAACATTAACCTACGATAGAAATTGGTAAGGCCCAAGAAGCTCTCAACCTCAGTGAGTTTGGTTTTGGTTGGCCAATCACGGATGACTTGGATCTAGGCTGGATCCACATGTACGCCATGTTGATCAACGATGTAGCCTAGGTAATGGACCATGTCCATCCCGAAGGATCATTTTTCCAAGTTGGCGTATAGCTTGTGCTGCCACAGGGTGTGCAAAACCTAATGAATATGATGCAAGTGTTCTACCCAAGACTTGGTGTAAATGAGAATGTCATCTAGATACTCCACTACAAAATTATTAGTGAATGGTCACAGGATATTGTCCATAATCCTCATGAAAGTGGTTGGAACATTTTTCAAACCAAAGGGCATTACCAACCATTCAAAAAGGCCTTCCCTTGACTTGAAGGCAATCTTCCATACATCTGTCCATTCTATCTGGACCTGGTGGTAGCTAGACTTCAAATCAATCTTACTGAAGTATTTGGAACCCATGAGTTGATCAAGGAGGTCGTCGATTCAGAGAATTGGGTACCGGTTTCTGACTGTAATTTTATTCAAGGCCTGGTAATCAATGAAGAGTCGCCAGGTTCCATATTTCCTCTATACCAACATGATTGGGCTCCTGCAAGGTGATGAGTTGTGACAGATGTCCCCCTTATGGAGCATTTTTTAGATCTGTAGCTTGATCTCCTCATTCTCTAACATATAGTGGCAATATACTGTCCCATTGGGCAGCGGTGTGTCGGGGGTCATATCGATAGGGGGCTTAACCTGACAGTGCAGAGGTATCTCGATAGGTGAGGAGAAGATATCCGAGTATTCTTCGATGCCCTTATCTGCTTGCTTCTACTATGTGTAGAGGTCAGTCACAGAGACCCTGGATGTGGTCATGATCTTTCGCTCATTCCGAGAGCAAATCACAAAGAAGACAAACTTCCCCATCTGAGAGATGAACTTCCTACATTGCTTGGCAAAGATCAAGAAAATAGAACTAGGCGGGATTGCCTCGGGTATCCTGTAAAATTTCTTGTTCAAAGTAATAATAACACTATGAGGCCTAGACTCATATACATCATGATGTTTCCATAAATAAGGTTGGCCCAAAAGAACATCACAAACTTTGAGAGGAGAAACATCACACAATACCTCGTCTTTAAAGGTCTTGATGCCGTATTATAATCGACACTGTTGGCTGATGCAAAGATTTCTTCCTTGGCAGAGCCATCTAATGGTTTAGGGTTATGGGTGTGGCGCTATCAGTAGGTCTAGCCACTTGACAACCTCTGCTAAGACGAGGTTCTTCTGGCTACTGCTATCAACAATGAAGTGCAGTGGGGTGCCTTTTACCCACATCTGTGAATGGAAGAAGCACTCTCCTTCTGGCTCATCTAGTTCATCAGGTTGGTGCTTGGTGGTGGAAACAGTGGCACTGGGTTCCACGTCAATGATCTGTCTTCCCATTTCTGGTTCTGACTTAAAGTTAGAACCTGCATCTGATTCAGAGGATTTCACTTCATCCACCAACAACTGCTTTGAGCGACATTCAACAGTGTTATGCCAAGAGTTCTTATGGAAGCCACACCACTTCCCGGTATCCTTCTTTGTCTTTCTAATGTCCTTCTTTGCTTGCATCTTGGACTGGTTGACATGATACTATCCATATTTTCTCTGTCCTTTTTTCTATGGGTCGAGGCCGCCCTTTCCTGGCTTTTTTTATGAGGGGTTCCCAGTCCCAAATTGTCGCATCTTTTGTTTGAGCTTCATCTCGATTTTGACGGCATATCAGTAGGCCGCGCCCAAGGACAAGATGCCCAAAAATTCCATTTCAGTATGGATGTATCTATGCAGAGCACCACAATACTTGAGCACCAAATATCACTCTGAATCTTTCATAACCAGCTTGGTGCACAAGGTATGGAAGATATTTGTGAACTCTGGCACTACTTGGTCTCTTTCTTGCTGCAGTGTGGTCCATTTGGTATACAAGTCATCATAACTTCCAACAGGGTAGTATTGTTCCTTAATAGCATCCCTGAAGGATTCCCAAGTGGTTGTGACTGTAAATAATGAGGGTTCCTCTGTTTCCTTTTTCTCACAGAAAGTTTCCCACCAATCTTTGACATGGAAAATGGCTTTGAGGAGCGCAAAAGTAATATTTTCTCTATTCGAAAAGTTATGGACAGAAAAATTCCCTTCTAGTAGATTCAACCACTTGTCTACAACATCTATGTCTATCTGACCTTCAAATACAGGAATATCGAAGTTCATTTGTACCTTGAAGGGGGCGGTGCCTCCACTCGAAGAAGATGTGTCACATGTTGGTAGCCGCCGAAGGTTTTGTGTGAAAATATCCATCATCTCATTCTTCTGTTGTGTGAGGGCTTCCTCAAGAAACATTTTGAAAGGATCTCCTACCCCGTCATATTTATTTTCTCCTACCATGAGAGGTCGCTTGGGCATGAAAGAGCTTTGGTCCTCAAGAGAAACAAGCTTGAGACTCAATTCTTTATACTTTGACCTAGTTGGGGACATGCATTAAGATGACAAGGAGTAGACTGCTCTAATACAATTGATCCATATTTTATGAGCAAAATGAAATGATTACATATTATTAACAGATGCTTAACAAATAATAACATCGATACGGTAAAACCAATTTTTTATTCAACAAGGAAATAAGCTGAAACTATAAAATGCAACGGAAAACAAGGTTTCTTGAATGATGGTGGATTATCTCTGAGAAGAGATGTGATGAATGCGCTCATTCGCAACACTACTACATATGGGCGGATTATTCCACTAAAAATTTCCACGCTTCCACCAGTTTCATCATTTTTTTAAAGAGGGCAAGATTTTCATGGATATTGCCACAAAAGTTTGTCACCATATCCACAAAAATCTTAATTTAACCTAGTCCGGATTTTCATCACTATAGCGACGAACTTTCGTGGAAATAGCGACAAAATTTTTGCCTATCTCATTGGTCGGTGTTAATGGCTAGTTAACTATTTTATCTATATATAAGTGACTTTAAGAGACTTTGTGACACAATTTCTATACTTGCGACACTGTTCTTGGCTTTTGTTTGAGCTGTTTATTTTTTCCGTCACCCATCGGTTGAAAAAATCCAATTCTCGATCTACATAGCTCGGATTTTGAACTTGCAAGGTTAGTATGTTATTTTTTATTGATGTACTCATTTAACTTGTA
>CBVK0100976102.1:0-17419 GCA_900067695.1 Picea abies
GTAATCATCATCAGGGTGACCAAAATAATATGTAATAGAATGCCCCCCAAAGAATGAGGCTGGAACTCGAGACAACCAAAATACTTTGTAAAATAAGCGTATATATATCAAGAACTAGGGGTGTACCAATCAGGAACCTGCAAACAATCAAGCATCTGTACAATATCACACCATGTCTGAAATAGGCATTCCCATGTTCAGAATGTAAATGATTGAAATCATAAATGTAGGTCATGGCCACCAATTATACAATATGGATCCATGTCAACAAGATTCTTCATAGCCGCTAGGAATACACTGTGGATCCATGCATCGAAAACTCAAGTATGAACATAGCCACGAGACATACAAGGTGGATCTATGTGTCAAAACAAATCACAAATACTCCATTGCAACCTGGACCAAAAATGATGAGGTCCAGGGTATTCAATCCATCGTTTGTTAGTACAATTCTAGTCTTGTGATTATAGATGTTGAAGTCGAACATGAATAGAAACCACTTGATTACCAATCATTAATGAAAATTGTTAGAAATCACCATTGATGTCAATGACTCCCAAGGTACTCCAGTACAATCCAACAAGTGTGAATAAATGAGTTGAATTCAAACACTTGACAAAATCTCTCGATCAGGGATCAATGATGTGAATCCATTGTCGAAAGCAGAGAAACTTGCCATTGAGGCATGCAGGCTCTAAGGTACTAAATAATTTCTAAGTCTTTTTCCTGGATAATGAGTTGTAGTCGATAGGAAAAGACTCATCATAGGAGGGCCTTGATGTATCCCCCATCAATGACAAGAAATAAGTAACAGATTTAGGGTAGAGAAAAATACATATGTGACTTGGGACTCACACAGTTAAGGTTGACATGGTAAGAATGGACAATCACAATTGACCGACTTGATAGAAGGTTTTAGTTGAACTTCTTCTGAACATATGAATGACACGACAATGATCTTGGCAGTATTGACTCAAAGACGACCCAAGATATGAACTTGCAGAAGTTCATACAAGAGACAAACGGATTACCCAACCCAGATTCAAATGACCAAGAGGGGTGTCATGTTGAAGAGTGACACTTACTGCCATTAATACAGATACAAAGACACATTCCTTTCCCAAATTTTCCCCCACCATTTCTGGCAAGTACCTCTTTATTTTTAAGCAAGCTTAAGGAGGATAACATATGCTTGTCAATTTAAGCTCATCCTTCGGACGAGTCCCTCAAAGTATATTTAACGAAGCCTAAGAAGGAGTGGTTCTGTCCCATGTGGACCTTTCGATGTTTGTTTAACGAGTCCAAAGATAAAAAAAACTCGAGGGTTTTTTATGTTTTCAGAGTTTGAAAAACACTTAAATAGAACTCTCCCAGTTCCTTTTTCATAAAGTAGTTTGACAAGACCGAAAAAGTGATAAACTATCATCCATCAAACGTTTTCTTCAAATACTTTTACGGGCGTGAAAAGAACAAGGTCTCTCGACAATATTTTTGTTTTTAGGGATCATGAAAAGAGCTTAAAGAGTTCTCCATAGGTTTCGTTTTTCTCGTGTTACCATAACGAGTACGAAAAGATGACAAAATTATGCTTGGTTACATTCTCATTGATTTTCGAGCCTGAGAAAGAACAAAGACTATGCTGGAGGTTTTTCTGAAAAACCCTAAAAAGTAATTGTACATGCGACCAAAACAAATCGAAAAAAACGTCTATACTTCGCTATCCAAGGTCCCAAATTTTTTCTACAAGGAATAAAACACTTACAAGACCTTTAGAGTTAATGTTTTTTTGACTAAAATGTATTTATATAAAATAAAATATTATGATAAATGATAAAAAAAGTAATAAATAGAAGAAAAAAGTCTTTTTCACCATTTTATTTGCACTTGGTCAAAAACTTAACAAAAACCCTTGTTTTTTACCTCAACTTCAGCGATGGATTACGGAGGCTGCAAGGGATCATTCAATGAATGGATTGCATAAAAGAGGTAAGTATCTCATCTTCTATCTTTTCAACAGATTAATTTTCATTTTTGATGGTAAAAAATCAAGATTTTTTTATGATTTGGGACTGTTAGTCGTGCCTTGGGGCCACCCTAGGTTACAATCATTGAATTTAACTACCAAAGAAGGAATAGATAACATACCTTATGAATCACTTCCTTATGTCTTTGTTGACCTTTCCTTACTCCAATGTTCCTGTGAGATCAGATCTGCAACGACACAAATCAACCAACGTGAAAGCAACAATAGTGAAATTCAATGACAACCTAAACATGTGATCAAGGAGTCATGTAATAAAATATCAATCATTTTATGGGAAAGAGATGTGCCACCGTATTATATTAATGAAGGGTAGAAGATACAACTGAATCTCCATGATGTCGCAAATTCCCTTTCAGTGGCCCTTTGTTCATACATGCACATACATTTCCTCTAACATTTTCATGAAGATTTTTCACAAAATATTGATGGATGAATGGAGACCTCAAGCATCGCTTGAAATAGGATTCTTTACATAGTCTTCAGCCTATTCTTTCATCAATTTTCTATGCTTATTTATGCTTGTACCTCTGACCTTTTCCATGAGAAGCCCATAATTATATAGGAGAAACTGAAGTGGTTAAAGAGATGAGGATTATCCCATCAAATCAAAGAAGTCAGTAGGTTTGTAACCATACAAACGCCATTTCATATTTCCAGAAGATTCCACTTGTAGAAGCTACTAGAACTTCTTTCCTCTTTTAGTTTTAAAGTGTTGCCATGACCTGCTTATATAGAAGCCTCAGGAAATCCCATGGGATAGCTATAGTGCAGCCTGCGGAAATCAGGGATTTTCACACTGTGTAAAGGGAGCAGCCCACGACGGCCTTCCAAAAATTCCTCTTGCAAGGGTGGAAAGAGGTTTCTTTTCTCAGGAAAAATATCATATTGGGAACCTCAACACATGTTTATGTAATCATCATCAGGGTGACCAAAATAATGTGTAACAGAATGCCCCCCAAAGTATGAGGATGGAACTCGAGACAACTGAAAAACTTTGTAAAATAAGTGTGTATGTATCAAGAACTAGGGGCGCACCAATCAAGAACCTGCAAACAATCAAGCATCTGTACAATATCACACCATGTCTGAAGTAAGCATTCCCATGTTCAAACTGTAAATGATTGAAATCATAAATGTAGGTCATGGCCACCAACTATACAACGTGGATCCATGTCAACAAGATTCTGCATAGCCAGTAGGAGTACACTATGGATCCATGCATTGAAAACTCAAGTATGAACATAGCCATGAGACATAAAAGGTGGATCTATGTGTCAAAACAAATCACAAATAGTCCATCGCAACCTGGACCAAAAATGATGAAGTCCAGGGTATTCAATCCATCGTCCGTTAGTACAATTCTAGTCACGTGATTATAGATGTTGAAGTCGAATGTGAATAGAAACCACTTGATTACTAGTCATTAATGAAAATTGCTAACAATTGCGAGGGAAATCACCATTGATGTCAATGACTCCCAAGGTACTCGAGTACAATCCAATAAGTGTGAATAAATGGGTCGAATTCGAACACTTGATAGAATCTCTCGATCAAGGATCAATGGTGTGAATCAAATGTCGAAAGAAGAGAAACCTTCCATTGAGGCATGCAGGCTCTAAGGTACTAAATAATTACTATGTATTTTTCCTAGATAATGAGTTGTATTCGACAGGAAAAGACTCATCATAGGAGGGCCTTGATGTATCCCCCATCAATGACAAGAAATAAGTAATAGATTTAGGGTATAGAAAAATACATATGTGACTTGGGACTCACACAAGAAAGGCCGACATGGTAAGAATGGACAATCGCAAAGATGACCCAAGAATGACACGACAATGATCTTCTCTTGAACATATGAATGACACGACAATGATCTTGGCAGTATTGACTAAAAGATGACCCAAGATATGAACTTGCAGAAGGTTAGACAATAGACAAACGGATTACCCAACCAAGATTCAAATGACCAAGAGGGGTGTCATGTTCAAGAGTGATGCTTACTGCCATTAATACAAATACAAAGACACATTCCTTTCCCAAATTTCCCCCCACCATTTATGGCGAGTACCTCTTTATTTTTACGCAAGCTTGAGGAGGATAACATATGCTTGTCAATTTAAGCTCATCCTTCAGACAAGTCCCTCGAAGTATATTTAACGAACCCTAAGAAGGAGTTGTTTGGTCCCATGTGGGCCTTTCGATGTTTGTTTAATGAGTCCAAAGATAAAAAACACTCAGGGGTTTTTCATGTCTTGAGAGTCTGAAAAACACTTAAAGAGAACTCTCCCAGTTCCTTTTTCGTAAAGTAGTTTGACAAGACCAAAAAAGTGATAAACTATCATCCATCAAATGTTTTCTTCAAATAATTTTATGAGCGTGAAAAGAACAAGGTCACTCAACAATATTTTTGTTTTTAGGGAGCATGAAAAGAGCTTAAAGAGTTCTCCATAGGTTTCGTTTTTTTCGTGTTACCATAACGAGTACGAAAAGACAACAAAATTATGCTCAGTTACATTCTCATTGATTTTCGATCCCGAGAATGAACAAAGACTATGCTCAAGGTTTTTCTAAAAAACCCTAAAAAGTAATTGTACATGCGACCAAAACAAATCGAGAAAAACGTCTATACTTCGCTATCCAAGGTCCCAAATTTTTTCTTCAAGGAACAAAACACTTACAAGACCTTTAGAGTTAATGTGTTTTTGACTAAAATGTATTTATATAAAATAAAATATTATGAAAAATGATAAAAAAAAGTAATAAATAGAAGAAAAAAGTTTTTTTCACCATTTTATTTGCACTTGGTCAAAAACTTACCAAAAACCCTTGTTTTTTACCTCAACTTCGGAGACGGATTGCAGAGGCTACAAGGGATCATTCAATGAATGGATTGTGTAAAATAGGTAAGAATCTCATCTTCTATCTTTTCAATAGATTAATTTTCATTTTTGATGGTAAAAAATCAAGATTTCTTAATGATTTGGGACTGTTAGTCGTGCGTTGGGGCCGCCCTAGGTTACAATCATTGAATTTAAATACCAAAGAAGGAATATATAACATACCTTATGAATCGCATCCTTATGTATTTGTTGACCCTATCTTACTCCAATGTTCCTATGAGATCAAATTTGCAATGACACAAATCAACCAACATGAAAGAAACAATAGTGAAATTCAATGACAACCTAAACATGTGATCAAGGAGTCATGTAATAAAATATCAATCATTGCCACCGTATTATATTAATGAAAGGTATAAGGTAAAACCGAATCTCCTTGATGTTGCAAATTCCATTTCAGTGGCCCTTTGTTCTGACACACACATACATTTGCTCTGACATTTGCATGAATATTTTTCACAAAATATTGATGGAATAATGGAGACCTCAAGCATCACTTGAAATAGGATTCTTCACACAGTCTTTAGCCTATTCTTTCGTCAATTTTCTATGTTTCTTTATGCTTTTACCTCTAACATTTTCCATGAGAAGCCTATCATTATATAGGAGAAGCTGAAGTGGTTAAAGAGATGAGGATGATCCCATAAAATCAGAGAAGTCAGTAGGATCGTAACCATACAGATGCCACTTCATATTTCCAGAAGATTCCACTTCTAGAAGCTGCTAGAACTTCTTTCCTCTTTTAGTTTTAAAGTATCACCACGACCTGCTTATATATAAGCCTACGGAAATCTAGCGGGCTAGCTATATTGCAGCCTGCAGAAATTAGGAATTTTCACACTGTGTAAAGGGAGCAGCCCGTAGCGGCCTTCCAAAAATGCATCTTGCAAGGGTGGAAAGAAGTTGATTTTCTCAAGCAAAAGATCATATTGGAAACCTGAACACATGTTTATGTAATAATCATCAGGGTGACCAAAATAATCTGTAACACTAGTATTATAGATATATCATTAGCTTACAATAATAGGCTTTATAAATAATTTGCGGGCATAAAAATTCGTTGTGATTTTAGTCATCAACAATGCTCTTCTGCTAACAGAGTATCCTGAACTCTTTCTAGGACATGCAACCATAAGTTATAAATCATTTTCATCTATACCATGTGCAAGATGTTTCATCTCTACCAAGTCACCTGAATAGTTATCCTTATGTAGACTGAGTGCTTAGCTTGTAACACAAGCTCCAATAAACCAAATTTGGAACAAGTTAGAAGAGGATTTATTACAACAGTAAAGTAAATATAGCATGTCTAAGAAAGAAAAGGAAATATGAAAATATTTACAAACAAAAACAAAATTGAACCTACTTTATACAAAACTACATCAACTAGGGGTGATCAGGAGAAGCATTGTTTAAGAATTTTTCCATTGAAAGGGAGCTCCTCCTCGTCTCCCTCCAATGTCCTAAGTTTAAAATATCATGGTCCAATATTCTTATGGATTTGAAATGGAGCTAGCTAGAGTTTCTAGAATTTGGTATGTTTCCCTTTAATTACATTTTCATTATCCCACTTGAGGACAATATCACCCTCTTGAAAATATTTTTTTCCTACAAATGATTTATCAAACTAGATCTTGATTATTTCTTGATGTTTCCTTAGGTTCACTTTGGATTTTTCCCTATCTTATTCAAGTTTAAGAAACATATTTAACTTCTATTGCATTGTTGGGAATTATTTAGCTTGAACAGATTGGGCAAGTTGTAGTGAAGGAAGGAAGGTATGAGTGTGAAGAGTTACCTCTTTTCTGTATACAAGAAAAAGGGAGAATTGCCAAGGGAGAATTTAGGTGTGACTCTATCATCCCATATAGTGTTTGGGAGAGATAGATGCCAGTTTCTTTGGTGATCATTAACCGTTCTTTTCAATATCTTGATTAGATTCTTGTTGGTTGATTCTGCTATCCCATTCCCTTGTGGATAAAAATTATCTGTATATTTTATTTTAATGTTTCATTCCAATACATATTCAATTAATCCCAAAGGGGAGAATTATTTATCATTATCAAAAAACAAATATTCAGGTACACAAAATCTAGTAATAATATGAGATTCAAGGAAACATGTCACCTGGTTTTCAGTGAAGGTATTTAAAGTGATCACTTATGTCTACCTCTTGAAATAGTTTGTTGTTGTTATGGTGTACTTATGCAATTTATAGGAATTGGGGTTAATTTCCCCTATCACATCCAAACCCAATTGTTGGAATGGGTGTTCAATAGTAATTGGTTGAAGAGGGAAGGCATGTTTCTTTTCTCTTCCATTTACTTTCTGACATTATGAGTACTTTCAAGTATATGCACATGAATGTTTGAACAGGGTAGGAAAATAGTAGCCAACCTTGAGTATTTTATGGGATGTAGTATCACCTGTGAAATTTCCTCCAGTAGGTCAATCATTAAGTTCATATAGGACTTTATCATCATCTTATTTTTCAAGGAATATCAAATAAAAACCATCATAGTTTCTTCAACATAGAACTCCTTGGATGATTTGATACTATGCAGACTTAAGTCTGAGGGCTCTCTTCTTCTTAGGATCCAAATAATGGGGTTAATTTCCATGGGTCAGATATTATTTTATATCATAATACCACTGGTCCCTAGAGACGGGAATATAGAAAAATTCCCTCTCAAAGACACTTTGATCTTGGTAAAATATGTCCTCCTCTACCTTTTCATGTGATGATTCAGTTACCATTTTGCAGAGACCTTGTCCCTTGAAAATTTTAGCAAGTTTGATTTCATCGTCGTATTCCTGAAGGGTTTTTATCCCCTTTGATCTCTTTTCTCCTAGATATTTATGTACTAAGAGATTCATCACAACTAGGTAAGGGACAATGAATTTGATTCTATATTTGATTAGGTAAGGTATGAAGTGTTTGACTGCTTTGAAAACAACGTAAGATTATTTATCAACTTTGAGATAATCTAATTCTTCTCCTTGCAACCCAAAACTCATAAAAGAGATGGAGTATTCATTCCCATCTTGACATTTTTGTGCCAACACAACTACAAATGCAACATTGGAAGCGAACTTGTATAGTATGAAGTCATTGTCAAAATTGGGACTCATCAATGTCGCAACCTGAGTTATTTCTACTTTTATTTTTTCGAATGCCACTTTGTATTTAGGTCCCCATTTAAACTCTTCATATTTATTGATAATTTCTTGGAGTGGTTTTACAATTTCATCAAAACTAAGAACGAATATCCTCACAAAATTTATTTTTTCGAGAAAGGATTGCATGGATTTATTATTATGGGGAAGAGGTGTTTTAGAAATGGCTTCAGTACTTTCAGGTTCTATCATAATTCCTTATTTAGATACAATGAATCCAAGAAGCTTGCCTTAATCAACAAAAAATACATATTTTTTGGGTTAAGTGATGTATCAAACCTTTTGCATTTGTTGAAAACTTTTCTCAGATAAATAATATGATCTACTTTGTTCTGGGAGAAGACAGTGACATTATCTAGTTATAATACTACACACTCACCATTGATCTCCCTAAAATCTATGTCCATGTCTCTCTGAAAGGTTTCCCCTACATTGATTAATCCAAAAGGCATTTTCTTGTAAGCGTAAGTCCCCCATTTTTTTCAAAAACCAGTTTTCAATTGATCATCATGGAAAATTAGAACCTTATTGTAGCCATAGAAACTATCTAGTAACTAGAGCATTTGGGAACCGGAGACACACTAAAGAATTTGCTCCATCAGAGGCACTATATAATTTTCTTTCTTTGAAGCTTTATTCACATTCCTGAACTCCACACATAGTCTTATGTCTCCATTTTTATTCCCTACAGCTAAATGATTCAAGATACATTGTGTATGCCTGACTGGGAAAATTACCCTTGCGTCTAATAGCTTATTAATCTTTGATTTTACTTGTGGTTCTAAACTCAGGTGCTTTTTCCTCATCTTCTACTGAAAAGGCTTGGTTTGTGGCTTCATAGGGATAACATTTTGAATTATCTTTGTGTCGTAGGTATTGAGATCATCATATGTCTAGGAGAATATGTCTTTGTATTCTTTGAACAACTTTATGAAGGATTTCCTTTCTTTAGGGGAACACTTCTTTCCCAGGTTTATGTTCTAAGGTGTGTTATCTTACCCCAAATTTCTCACTTAAAATTGCATTGATGAGTTGTTGGTTTTCCAATTCATCACTTTCTTAAACTTGTCCTGAAGGTCATAGAGTTTTTCCATCCTTACCACAATTTTAGGGATTTTATTTATTGAGATGGTTCTATTTTTCTCTATTGATTTATTGATTGATCCAGGAGAATCTACATTCATTTCTCTATCATGTTGATCTTCATTAATTATGAAATCTTTGAAGGTGCCTTCAATATTTAAAAAATTATAATCTTCTCGCCATCATCAAAGACTCTCTAGTTTGTCACATTATCTGGTATTGAAGGTGTGTAGATAAATTCCACAGAAAAAGTATCAGGTAATAAGTTCTTAGAAGGGATAAGCCTAGAATATAAATTAGCTAATATATCGACATCATAATTCAAAGAGAAAGGAATGAGACTGATGTTGAATGCATCAAATGACTTTAAAAATTCCCATAGCTCTTGCATGTATTGTTTAATATGAATAGAGAGACAATGTATGATGTTTCTTACCTACCTTATGAATATCTCAGAATCACCAAATACCTTTATATTTTTTTCCTTCAATTCAATTTCTTTTCTTAATCCTTGTACCATGGATTCATAAGCAACAATATTGTTTTTTCATTGGAAGTCAAGACTACATGCTATCATGGATTTATTACCATTAGGGTCCTTTAGTATGAAGCCAACACCTCCACCTTCAAGGTATTTTGATCCATGAAAAAATAAATTCCACATGTTAGGATCTCTTTTAAGGTTATGTATGGACTTAAAATTTTCTTTTGTTTCTAAATTAGTATGGTTAGTGCAATTATCAAAAAATTATAACCCATATCTAAATACTATGTTATATAGTACAATGCCATGACTATTTACATATTCTATGTTACAGTGGGACTCTACAATCTGAGTGCAATGAAGGATTTCATATTGTGTGTTTGATTTTTCATAAGATGATATATAAGCACAATAATTTCCAAAAAATGAATTGCATGAATAATGTCCTAGAACAAAGTGATTAAACACCACAGTCTCATTTTCGTCATTCAAATCCGTTACCACATGCTTCATGTATCA
Source organism: Picea abies (assembly GCA_900067695.1). NCBI lineage: Eukaryota > Viridiplantae > Streptophyta > Pinopsida > Pinales > Pinaceae > Picea > Picea abies. The sequence goes on from CBVK0100976102.1 coordinate 10,211, forward strand.
TTCTCTATCAACCCTAATTTGATTAGGCTTGTCATTACAGGGTAGCCAAACGTGTGACTGGTCTGTGGAAAAGTACCCTTTAAGTGTAGCAGACCAGTCTATGCTTAAGAGAATACTATAAGTATCAACTATATCCACAACTATGATGTCAATAGTTTGATGTATTTTAGGATTAGAAGACAACCTTATCAAAACATTTTTCAACTCATCTATCACTTTAAATTTGGTCCTATTAAGCTATATGATTTGAATATCAGATTGTTTATGCTTGACATTCAATTTCTCACAAACTTTAATGGGAATTACATTCGAAGAGGCACCTGAATCCATCATACAATTATGCACATTCCTGTTAAAAATATCAAAAGTAACCAAAAAAGGTGGAGTGGTGGATCTTGACCTTTTCCCCAATAGAGAATCATTTATAACTACCTATATTTTAGGTGCATTGGAATTGTTGTATGGGGTAGCCTTACTTGTTCCTTTCTTTGTTCCCACCTTATTCTCCTTGGAATTTCTAGCAGTTTTACCTTGCAGGGTTTTGATAAAATTCTCCTGAATTTGTGGAAGCTTCATAATTTCAAACAAAGAAATATTTTCCTTGGTTCTTTTTAGGTCTTCCAAGAATTCATATTCCAACTTTTTGATAGAGTTAGAAGGAGTCGTTTTTTAGAAGGAATGTTAGACATGTTTTGAGTATGGGGAGCACTTTTGGGAGGTTCATAAGGGATAGGGGTATTGGAGGAATCCTTCTTGATTTCACCCCTGGTGGTCACAACATTTTGGGACATGTGTATTTATTTTATTTGTTCCTCTTCTTCCACTCCATATGAGATATCCCAAAATGAATTAACTTGTTTCTCAGTTGAATCATCAATTTCTAGGGATTGTTTTGTTTGTCCATTTTCATATTCTTCTCCATATTTAGATTCAATCAAATTTTTAGTGGCCCAATGTTGTAGGGATTGGACAATATATTCCATATTAATCCCTTGTGATGGAGTTTTTTTTTTGTATGGTAGGAGTTCTCTTATATTTCTTATAGTGGAGTTTAAAGAATTTCTTGGTATTTGAATAACCATCTCCATTGTGCTTCTTTAAATCAATCAACTAATTGGATAATTTCTTGACAATTCTCTATATGGATTCCATGTCCATAGAATCAATATCTTTCATTTCTTCTAAAGACTTGGTGATAGTGGCTTTGGTATTAGTTTTAGCTTTATATTTTGAGGATTCTTCTCTGGGTTCCCTTTCAAACTTAGCATATTATTTTCAATTTTGAGGGCCTCTTGAAAAGTTACTTCCAAGGTAGCTTTCTCCACATTTTTAACAAACATTGCCATAGACATGGGAAGAGATGAAGTATAAATTCAATGGAAAAATCCTCTGTAGGTTTGGAGGCTAGAAGAATACACTTAAGTAAATAAAGAAAACATTGATTGAAATATTTAAACTTTTCATTGGTATCCATTTTAATCCTTGAGATATCTAAGGCTAAATTAGTTAGTGTTTTGTCTTCCCCGAGTTTCCTATGGAAGATAGTCTCAAATATCCTTCAGCTAGTAATAGAGGATTCTTCTAAAGGGTAGAACTAGGTTGTGGATTTATTCTCAAATGTATGAGGGGACAACCGACATACGACATTTTCATGTTGGATGTTTTGAAGCCTTATGGCCAATAAGAAATTTTTCACATGGTATTTGGCCGATTCTCTTTTCTCTGGATCGAACTTGAGGAGAAAAATGCTTGGGATGCTTGGGAATGTTATAGAGTAGTCCAGGTATGGTGATTGTGTCTGGGAGTAACCAAGTTTCATAAGGTGGAGGGTTTTGGTTGTTTCCATCCATGAATTGAGGGTTATATATAATCAACTGTAGGTGTTCTTCTCCTTTTGACTCACTTATTGGTATGTCTTCATCTTTCTTATCTTCTTCTGATTCACCCCTTGGTGTGAGAGGTGGATATTTTGGTGGAGAGGGTGGTATACCACCACCACCACCGGGAAAGAAACTTTCGAGTTAGAAATTTGAGGGTCCCAAGAAGTCCTGCGAAGTATAATGCAAATGATACTATGTGGTTCCAATAATTGAATTTTCTTGGTAAGTGAAACAGTGGGGTAGGAAAGGATTTTCGTTGGGTAGTTTTTATTGATCCTTAGATAATGAATACTTGATGGGTGGTTTGTTGGTCTATCTAATCCACTATCTAGTTAGAACACAGTCGGGATTATTTAATTATCATATGGAGTTTGAGTATAGTGAAATGAATCAGACTCGGGGAAGACAAGTGAGGTTCAGAGTGAAACATAGTACACTCTATGGTAACTTGAGTGGGCATGTTTATAGAGTAATACTGGGGATGTGACTTGAGTGGGCATGTTTATAGAGTAATACTGGGGATGTGAAGTGTTCTCAAGTCGAGGTTGATAAGAATCACTAGGTCGAGTTGTGCTAATGAGCGGGATAAAACTAGTAGGAATTTGATCTTTCTTTACAACAATTTAGTTTGAAGGCCCTCTTTTTAGTGTCATTTTTGTTGATGGTTCCAAAAGGCCCATTCAATCAGGTAAGGGAGAAGACCTTATGACATGTCCCAATTAGACTCACTCTTGTTTGGGATGGAGTTTATGACGAGTATATTGATCTGGTTTCCAAACTAAAACTATCATCTAAATATGAATATGTGAACCAAAGGTTCTCAGATGAATTAAAATCTAAAATCAACTAGAATGATGCTACCTATATCTATTCTAAGATGAAGTCCTAAACTATACTAATCCTATCTTGATCAGGAGATAACTAAAGGAGATAGAATATAGTTAAGAAAATATCTATTTGAATTAGAAATAGTTCATAAATTCAAATGGAATGTAATCACAATAATATTATTAATAAAACAATATAAATTAGTTGTTATTTCCTACAAGAATATTACAACTACACTCAAAAGAGGAAACTATGAAAATCTTAGCATACATGTTCATTGCAGAAAAAATTCACACACTTGAACATGAAATACTCAAATTAGAACAAATGAACCAAGACTAATCTGTAATACATTCACCACAATCACAATTACATAAAATGCCTCTTTCTCTTTATTAATTAGGAGTAATAGTACAGCCTGCAATACAAATCACAAAATTCATTGCTACTTTACATTCATCTCTTTTATAGAATATGAAGATATGCAATTCAAATTCTATAATTGTCAAATGATCCATGAACAACTATGACTCTTTGGTTCTCATTCTTGATTGGGATATTACAATGATTACAAAAAATTATTATAATGCAATGTTCAGTTACAATGATCATGTGGGTTTTGAAAGTTTCTTTAAGTTGACGAAGCTTCTCCATAGTTTGAATTCCTTGAGTATGGCCTCTACTATGTTTAACAAGATATTTTCAAGTTGCAGTTCCCCATCACAAATCAGACTTATGAATTTTTTCCTTAACATCTCCTTCGTCTATTGTATGAAATTTTCAATTAATAGGATCAATTGATTTGGCTTCACTATTATTTTATTGAGTATTTTTTGTTCAATTTGTTGTGTAGCTTCAATAGCCTTCATGCTCATATTCCTTCTAGTCTCAACATCTTCTATCATTGTATGAGTTGATCCTACTTTTCCCAAGTGTGCTTTGTTTTCCATTCTGAATTGTTCTAGTAGCTCTTTGACTTCTCTCCATAAATTCCTTCTAGACTTTTCTACCCTCATCTGAGTATTCTCCATGTTATTGAGAATGGATATTTGTGTGTCATATAATATTTGGTCTTTAATCTTTTGCTTGGCTATATACATTGCAAAAATATTGGGAGGATTATCACAAACATATTTCCAATGGACGATATGGTCATATGCATTTTGAACTTCCTGATATTTTCTTTCATGACATTCATTTGTTCAACTAATTTCATGTGTTCTGACCAATTGTTTTGAATGTTGTACAGTAAGAGAAATAATGTTTTCTGCATATCTCTCAGTGTTTCATTTTCCCTAATGGCTTCTTCTCTAATTATTTCTAGGACCACTAATTTTGTCTTACTTTGTTCTGCAATCTTCTCCAGAATATGATTATCTTGTAGAAATTTTTTGACTTGTTCTTCAATCTTTTCATTATATGCCCTTATTTCTAACTGTTCACCTTTGAGCCTTGCAACTTCTTGATCATGCATAGATTTAAGTTTTTTTTTCTTCTTATTGGTGCATGTTTTTGTTTAGAATAGTGTTCTTCTTAAATTATGTTGTTAAGTCCCTTTATTGAAGCCACAATTGTTTCTCTAGTTCTTCTTATTGGATTACTGAGGAGGGGAAGGGGGGGGGTTGAATCAGTAATGAGCAATTATACCACTTTTTAACCACAGTTTATATTCCTTTAACTTAATCAACCATGTTCATCAGTTCATCATCAATATACTATTCTATCATAAATATTAACATTCATCAATGCATAATAAACAATAATAAATACATCCATATAGTTCACCAATATTTATGTGGAAACCCAATGTAGGAGAAAACCATGGAATGATTTTCTTATATGTCGGTAGGGTTCGAAACCGAGCAACTATGTTCCTTCCAGTTGGGCCTCCACCACTTCAATCCTCCACCAAAGAAAATCTCATATAAGAGAGACAATGAAGTTCTCAATCAATAAGGGAAGAGCTTGGGGGTTGAACAATGTGTTCAGACTTAAAGGAAAAAGGGATGCAAATTCAATGTGAAGTGAAGAATTTCTCCAGAGTAACTTTGCTCTCAAAGTTGAATTATTTATCCTCTTTTCCATAGCTCGGATTTGGCCCATTTATAGCCTTCAATTGGAACTGAAGGGTTGATTCATAACGTTTCTAGTATATGGAAGGCCAATGATCATTGATCTCGTGATGTGACATGGAAACCCGAAACCATTTTTCAATTTTGGGCACATTTCCTGATGTATGTGGGTTGTAGTGGTGCAACCTGTGTATACATATGTTGTAATATAGGCAGGGCATGTATATGTGGAAAAATTATGTTTTCAGCTCTGGGATTTGCAGAAAAGGGACTTCAAGTCTACATAGGAAAATGGAAAAGGACCTATGTAAAAGATTGCATAGGGTGAGGAAAATATTGCTATAATAGATTCCACCTAATGTGAGAGGTCAAAGGAGTATCTGTGATGGCTGAAATACTTTACATACATGACTGCCAATTTGAATAACATTGCAGATCCATGTGAAAATATACCAATCAAATTTCCATGGCCATGAATATGAAAATACAAAGGTCGTTGCATGCCAAAGGCTATCATAGTCACAAACAAGGCTCATTAAAACGAATCTCAAAATCAATCTGAAGATATATATATACAATGGAGTACAATATGATCTCCCATGATCCTGAAGTCATATAGGTACTGGTCTAATGAAAAGGTAGCAACAGCTCATGGAAACTATGACTATAAACTGATGTCTTCAAGTATTCTACACAATCCACCAAAGGTGCAAGTCTACATCATGTGAATAAAGGAGTTGAGGTCGAGCACAATGAGACTTCATTTGATTGTCGGTCATTGAGGTATACTCTTAAAAAACATGAGATAGCCTACCAATGATGAAAGTAGGTATCAAAGCACTAAGTACATGCTTTCAAGTGTGAATAAAGGAGTCAAGGTCGAACACTTGAAGAATCCATCAATCAAGGGACATTGATGTATTCCCAACTGTCAATAGTGAGAGAACATGCGACTAATTACTGCAGGCCTCTAGGTACTCATAGCACTCTAGGTCTCATCTCCACAATAGATGAGTTGAAGTCAATGGAAGGAGACCCATTGAAAGGAGAGCATTAAGGAATCTCTCATCATTCAACACAAGGTACAAAGAAGGAGCTTGATGATTTGGAGGAAATCAGATGAAGAAAATGTTCATGAACTAACGACCATGTGCATATTTTGCATGTGCAAGATGCAAGCGATACACGAAAAAGACCCTCTGAATAACATCCAATGAGGAAAACTGTTGACAAAGGTGTAGAAACCACCAATAAGGATAATGGCATCCAAGACACTGCATGAATCCCAATGTGTGAATAGATGTTTTTTCGTCGAACACAAGGGAAACCACCCAGTCAAAGACCAATGATGAAATTTTGACTGCTAGGTTCAAGGTTACCTACCCATGAAGAAAGTAGGACCAGGGTGATAAATAGGACTGCAACTTCATGTGATTCTCAGACAAACTGAGGGTATGGACGATATGTAAAGTCAAGATTTCTGAGGAATTTCCAACATAGGTTGATAGACACCCTTTGAAAAAGAGCATGAGACATATGGAAGACTCTGGCAACATAGAATCAAGGATGAAACCATGATATGTAGGAGGAATCAATCAAACTCTCCATAAGGATTGGAAGAGTAATCGGTCAGGAGAGTAAACTCCTTGTAATGAGCTCAACTTCCTAAGGTCATGCTAAAACCAAAATTGTGATGACAAGTGGACTAAAAAAAAAAATTCTTTGTTCAAAGGTGACACGATTGTTTCCAATATAAGATAATACTCCCTTCCTGCTCATTTTTTTTTTCATAGTCAAATGAATGTTATGATACATAGGAGGGAATAAGTGTCATAAGTAAGAAAAACTAGTTCAAACAATGGAACATACCTCATCTCAATTCAAGGAGGTTCATGCAGGAGATGGACACTCAGGGGAATGTTCCCTCCTGGGTATAGGGTGTCCAGTTGCGAAGGATATGAACAAGGCTCTGCTTGGTTGATCTAGGTGGATATTGGTGGCCACCCACCTATTCCAACTGGCTCCTTATGTCCATTTTTGTTCAACACGTCTTTATGTACTTCTTTATAATTGTAATTTCTACACTTATGGGGTTGTCTAAAGCCTCACACATTCTCCAGGTGGATATGGGTGGCCTCTCGCCTAATCCAACTGAATTATTTTGTATGTTTTCATGTCAGCACATCTTGGTGTACATTCAGGGTTGTTTTGGGTCCCTAAATAGTTTTTTTTGGATCACCATAGTCAAAATATAAACAGAGTCAGAGTCTAATGACAAAATGTGTAGTTCTCTGAAAGACCTTTCTAATGGGATATCCTCACCTAAAACAAAGGTTGTATGCAAAATTTATGAACCTAGGAATTTGAGGTACCAAATTACACCAACTTACCCATAGATCCCACATGACTTTTGGTGTTTCACCTTCTAG
>CBVK0100976109.1:0-10249 GCA_900067695.1 Picea abies
TCAGTCACCTTGGCTAGCTCTTATGGCCATAGTGAGTCTTTCTTGGCATGTGATCTGACTATGTTGCATAAGTTGATGAAGTTGTCAGGGTCACCAAACTTGGGGAGTCCTATATCCTTCATTGCTTCATTGATTTTACCCCAATGCTTCTTGCATTTTTCCCATTGCTTTTGACTTTCTTTGTGTGGGTCTTGGGACATCTTAGCCTAGTACTCGACCGGTTGCTTCATACGATCAATATTGCTTTTTACCAACACTCAGATGCCATGTTATTCTTTATCTCAGCCCTACTGGACTGCATCGATGTATTCAATTCATTCTATGGCTTGCTGTACCCTTTCATGCCATGGCTCCACATCCTTGCATGTTGTGAGTGCCATGAGAGTGTCTTCCTAGAGCTTGGCTATCTTTGCAGTGAACAGGTTCTGCTCATGTGTGAACCTATTGTAATTCACTTCGAACTCACTTCTCAAATAAAATGTGGTCTGAGTGGTGCCCTTATAATTTTCATCCAAATGGCACAAATTCTCTAGCTCCTTCAGGGCGACAACCAACTCTTTTTCATCTGGTTTATCTATATCCAGGGTGGCATCCAAAATCGCCATCCCCACGCTGATGAGCTCAAATGTTCTAGAATTTTCTGTGTTTATCAAATCCTCCTCTGTGGTGATGAGGACAGAGTGATCCAATGTGATTCTCCTTTTCTTCATGGTTCTTTGTACAATGGCCCTCTTCTTTCGATCATAGGAGATCTCATAGATATCATCCACCTCATCCATCGATTCGAGAATCTACTAATCACCCCATGTAAGTGTGTTTCCCAGATTTCCAGCGGTGTATACTTGTTCCAGATCATGTTCTTGAATTTTCTCTTTATACTCCGAGGGCTTGGCCTCTGACTGTTGCTTATCGGGGATCTGAGTGTTAAGTGAAAAAGAGACATCGAGAAAATACCCACTCACTTGCTTGTGGTCAGTTGAATCAACGAATTCCTTTTGTGGGGATCCTCCTTTTGGCTTGTTCGGTTCCTTCTTACCCTTCGATTCGTCAGCTCGGGTCTTCGACGCTTCGGGGTTCTTTGTGTCGAGAACATTTTCGGTTTCTTTTTCGTTTCTTTTGATTTCCTAGATCTGGACCTCAAGATCAGGAAAATCATCCTTCTTAGGTCCCTTTTCTTCTTGTATCTACACAAGGGTCCCGAGATATGTCTCTAGGCACTCATCATCGCTATATATATTTATAAATTCACTCAAAGGATTAGGCGTGCCTTCTCCAACTGATACTCGACCCGCCTCTATTTGAATCGTCACACCTACCAATAGTTCGACCGACTACCTTGTGGAATCATGGTTATTAGACCTATTATTATTACCAGCGTTTACAGAATCAGGGCCGCTCAACCCCGCTGGGCTTTCTTTTGGACTTTCAGTCAGACATTTTGGCACTATGATGAGTTCTGGGTTGTCCTACATCTGCTTCATTAACCACTGGGCCTGTTGATACATGAGTGCCCCCATCCCCTGCACATTTTGAAGCTCGGAGAGATATGTGTCTAGTATCGGGGCTACCTGGGCAATCTCCACTACTCCGGTGACCCCCTTGGGTAATCCCACCACTTCTACTGAGGTCATTTCTTCTCTGGTCTTGATGGTCTCCTAAACTATTTTTTCAAAGAATGATGCTTGCTCATCCCATCTCAAAGCCTTGAATATGGTTTCCTTGGCATATTCCATCCTTGCGACCACTTCATTCCAGTCTTGAGCATTTTCAGTGAAGATCTCATCCTCAAATCTATCATGGGCATATGGCTAGCAGGAAGATACTTGGGACATGTGCTTCAAAACTAAACCTTTAGGGTCATGCTTGTGAAAGTGACCAATCTGGAACTGAAACTCCAATTGGCTTAACCCTTCTTTCTTGGCCTGAGATGTGTATTTCACCATGTAGAAACCAATATGAAACCCATAAGGTATGAAGGCCTGCTTCTTATCCTTGACCAAAGTAGCATTGTACGCTTGCAAGATGGTCTGATAACATATTTCCCCTACTATTAGTCGGTCAGGGACATAGATAGGTAGCAAGTGAGGTGCTCTGATGGCGCTGAAAACCCTGATGTAGGTGTTGCGCTCATCCAGATACCAGTGGCCAACCTTTGATATAATCTTTTTGGTTGCGTCTGACAACCTTGGACATTCCTTTTTGAATAGCAATAAGTAAATGTGTGTGATAAACTGGTCGTAGATGAGAGAATAGGATTTCTTGTACCTGTTATCCCACAAGATACCAAAATAAACATGGAACAAGAGCTCTGAGGTGTTCCAGTTTAATTTCATTCCAGTGAAATCTTTTCTAGCACAGACGACGTCCAAAAGATAAGATGCCATGTAAAAGGATGGGGTTTCTCCCTCTTTCAACATTTGATCTTATCGTATGCAAGTTATTAGTTGTTTGGAGATGATTACACCCCAGTTGAAACCTATTCCAAAAATGGCCACGGTATATGCTAGAGGCATCCAAGCTTCTGAAAACCTGGAGCAATCTTTTTCCCCATGCAATATGTAGAGGAGAGCCATTAGATAGATGTAAGGTTCTCTAAGGTTGGACATCAGGTACCAACTGGAGGTCCGATTGGTGAATTTTTTATCTTCTCTCCACCATAAAGCCATCACCTTACTGGTATTGTGCTTCTCATAGAAGTTCAAAATAAAATCATTATTCAACCACTCTTCCAACTCTCTGAGCTTGTAATAATTCTGCATTTCGGAGTCCTTCTTGCCACCATGTGTAGATACACCTTTCGAACATTCAAGAGGACTTCATTGTCGAGTCTTATCGTATTAGGATCATTGTGAGGAGTATATTCGGGGAGTTCTTCCCAATTAATCTTCTTGAAAATTTCTTCCCAACAAGGGAATACTGTCTTGGTCCCAATGTTCGCCTCTATGTCTCTAAAGGCCAGGGGTTGATCGAAAGATTTATTGGTGGTGGTTTTGATGGTAGGCACCGGTTTTGGATCGAATTCCAATTGTCTTACCACCACTGGGGAGGAACCTTCTCCCACCTCTGGATCCTGTAGCTTTGGAGCTCTCGGATATTTCTTGGTGGTGGGTTTCTTCAGAGGCATCGATCCTGCAACCAGAAACAATCTTCAGGCATGTGTGTAGGGTGACATTGGATAAAGCGTATGAAACAAAGAATAAAACATCCATAGACTGGTACATACCTATAACTCTTGCTAAAATGTTGTTTTTATACTCATTGGACCTTGGAATTTATCCCCATACTTCTCATTTCGCTCCTCTGGATGATCCAGATTCCTTCGTGCATAGAATAACCTTATTTTCAATGACTTAGAGAATATAACGGGAGACATCCTACCAGTCATATCAACCAGTTAATATGAGTAATGGGTGAAATTCAAAACAATCTACCGCCGAAAATTTGCAAATAAATTCTATGTGGGTTGACAGCGGAGGCGTGGGGGGAAAAAACATTGTATTGGTAGGTTCCAACGGTCCTTTGATTCATGCACGAATTAGTAGTTAGTGTGAGATTCTGGAATTAATTAACCTTTAATGTGTCATATCTAGTGTATCTTAGAGCAAAAATGTCCCATTGTGTTGTCTTGTTAGTGGGTAGATTGGGAATCGACGATATCCTCATGCATGTTTTCGTCAGTATCCTCCTGAAAAAACTTTCGACGCCAAAAATGTCTCGGAGGTTGGAGATTATTATTTCATATTTTGTTCAATGCTTATTCTTTTAACCTTTCGCTGATTCTGAATTGATTGGTCATCGACAACATTCTTGGTGGTTCTTGTCGCAAAATAAATTTCGCGTCTGCTGATGCTGACGAAGATCGGGGCTCAACAACTTTGGATTTGTCTAGTGTTCTCTTTCACGCTTAATCCTTCCCGATGTTGAAATCCTTAAGCACGTTTGGGAAAATCTTAACTGTCATTTCTCTAATTTAGATATTAGTCTTTTAAGTTAGTGATTTTCACATGTCCAAGGAATCTTTTAAAGACTTAATGAGAAACAAAAAATGATAAGCAAAGGGCACATTTTCCATATCAGACAATGCCAGATCAAGTGGTACCCAGAAAGTGAAATTTTACGTAGACTTTTTAGGGTGTGTTGAGTGCTCAACACAACCATGTTTAATTGTGGTAGGAGCGTCTTCCACCATAGAAGAGCACTCCCCTTCAACTAAAAGACCATCATGTGGACCTTCATGTTGGAGGTATAATCATGAAGTGCAAATCACATCGCCATGTTCTCCAACCATGCCTCAACGACTGAGCCATCTGTGGAACCCATGAGTTACTCAGAAAACTTAACCTTCTCAAGTTATCTATGAATTCTACTACTAACAACTCAAGCATGTTGTGAATCCTCATTGGGTACAGACACCCTGACCTCATCTCTATCTAGTCAGTTAAGCAAGGCCTCTGGCATCCTTTGAAAGGATCTCATCAAACCAACCACATCCCCCACAAAAACCTGCTCCTAGCCAATGACTTTTTATTCTCCTTGGGGGTTAGACACCTTTGGCATGGATGCTACTGGAGGCATCACACCTCCTCCCCTAGCACCAGGTCGTCTACCTTCGTGACATCCTAAACCATGATTACCTACATAGACAAATTTCAATTTCAATTAGCGATAAGTTATTAATCAAATGTTTAATACAGTGGAAGGTGTAATGATCCCAAGTCGTAACGTTGAACCTGTTCTGATACCATATGTAATGACCCCTCAGTTATGACAACAAATAGCGATGTACAACAGGTAAATATTTTTTCCTTTTCATAATTAGGAAATTAACGTCATCACATAATTCATAACGACGCATAATCAACATGACATCATAATTAAAAGCAACACATGATTAACACATAACCATAAATAGAGACATCGTTCAACAGATCACAATCAACTGAAGAAAATAAAAAATAATTATCAACCATGTCCTAAATACAAAAATAATTACCCTCCCAACCTATCCTGCATGGTTAGGACCTCCAGGACACATAAGAAACACTCAAGCCCAGGATTCATCCGATTGCTTTTGACCACTTAAGGTCTCAGGGCCGACAACTGTTTTGAGGAACGAGAAGGTGTCTAATTCCCTTAATCAATCACAACTCATAACTCCAGTCTATATTTATCAGTCACACATCAACATTATTTCATGGAACAAGATAATATAATTACTCAATCAATCTTACATCAAAATCACTTTAAAATTAAATGACAACATAACAAATCTCGCTTAACAATTAAATAGATGAATGTATATACTATTGGGGATGGAAGGAATTGGTGGTGATAATTATTAATGGCTCAGTTGAAGTCTCTCCATAATTAGTGACAATCTGGACTATCGCTACAAATATTATGGAGATGACTTTGGATACTCTCAACATAAATCTCATTAAGTTAAAATAATCAATTTTAGAGTTCATGCTTACTAACTTATGTGGATTGACGATTCGGTTGTCAAGAGTGGTGGGTTATATTCACTGACCTTTAGTCAAGGTCTGGATCTACCTCCTAGCACCAAGGTTTGAAGTCTTTGAATATTTCGATGCAAAAATGATAGTCAGGATAAAGGAGAATATAGATCCAAGGAGTTTGGGATTCATTGTATGGAGAAACCTATATCCTAGCTATATTTAAAACTTATCAATGAACAATCAATTAATATAATATTATTTATAAATGAATTAACAATAATTTATTCACTTAATGTAGGATCATCTATATCCCCAATATGATTTCGAGAATTATTCTATATTCTATTTAATCTAGATGGAACATGTGATTTCCCTTATAAGGGAGTTCCCTTAATGCCAATAATCAATCAAATAAACCATCCTAGAAGGGAATATCAATTATATCTTGTTAACAACTCCATATGTATTCAAAAGTGACTACCAACCTTTATCTTTTACAATATTGTTAAATTCCACTCATCCCCATGCATTGAGGATTCATACACTTTAACAATCAAAAGTTTTTGTTTTGTTTTATTTTAGAAACACATGCTTTAAAAGAACCATAGAGGGTCATCACGAGAACCAATGTCAAATAAATATCTAATCCCATTAGGATTGTCTTATTGTGGGTATTCACAAGTTACTTAGTGGATAAATTCTTCACCATTTTGTTTGACTTTTATGAAGACAACGATTTTAAGTGAAAGCTTCCTTAGGATGAGGCATTTATTAAAAGTTTTGGCCTCAAATTTATCACCTACTACCCTTCACCAACTCCTTATGTTACACGTCAAAATTCCTCACTTCTATAATATCTCATTGTCATTTCCGCAAGTGTTGCAAGTGTTACAAGTGTCACAAAAGTCATATTTTTATTCTACTTGTGTCACATTGCGGACGACATCATAAGAACACTTGGGACATCCTCTAAGAGTAGTTAGAAGAGGAAAACATGTCATTTGGAAAATCTTACAAACTTTTACCTTGAATAATAATCATCCTAAATGAATTTTTGGAGATCAACACTCCCCTACCCACTTGCCAGGAGTGCTAGTGCTCCTTGTCCTCTTAGCAGAGAACGTTATAGCACTCTGTGGCCAACTTTGAGGGAGCATAGATCTGTTGAGATAATCTTGGGGAAGAATCCCCCTTATCTCTAAAGACAACCAAGAAGCATTCGAGTTAGTTTGGATTGAATCCAAGTTAAAGGATGGATCTAAGAGAAATCTCACAACTGATGGAGTCATATCCTCAACTTATTCCAATAATAGCTAAGGTGGTTGAGCCTCTCAAAGCCTATATAAGGAGGCATTCTCATGGTGAAAGGGGGGGAATATCAGTGAAAAGTATTGTCATTCTGATCATGGATATTTTGAGCAAGGGTTTGGATAAGGAGGACTTTGTGAGGCTGCTGCATCTGCATCTACAAATTGTAAGCACCTTGTTATGTTCTCATTAATATATATGCTTGGCCTATTTCCTTCAAGTTTGTTTATATTTGCATGGGCTTGTCTCTTCTTGATAAATCTAGTTTAAACTAATCTTGGTAGAATAGGAACCATGCATTGTATTTTTTGTCTATTGAATTGTATAACTCATTAAATGGCTTGAATATCAAGTTCAACCTAGATAGAGCAAGGACAAAGTTCAGAAAAAGGTACTCATGCTTTATTCCTCTTTTCCTTTAACTAGTTTAGCTACATTTAAAGGAATGTCAGTGTTCAATGTTAGAATTTTTTTGTCTTGGTCATAGGGGTCTAAGATCCAATAGGAAATTCACCTTTCCGCAGGGGAATTTTCCTATAATAGAAATTGGCGACTCTATTGGGGAGCGAAGCTTTCAGTTTTGGTTTCTTTCCTTGGTATTGTCTTAGCCTTTTCTCGTATTCACATCCTAATCACTGTATTTTTCCTCTTTTATACATGTGTTGTCAATTCTGAAGTCATATTACATAGGCTAATGATCAAGATTTCCTAAGTTTTTGTTTTCTGGGTTGATACTTTTTCATTCTCAGAAAACAATGCCCCTCTTCCCTTACAACTAGAGCATTGATTTCAATATCAATGCTCCCTTGCAGTGCTTTAGGGAGCACTATAGAGCTCTGGTGCTTATATAACCAGAGTGCAGATTTTTACCTTTGTTGGAAAATTGTTGGATATCTGTGCTGGGTGTGATTCTTTTGTTTTTCTCCTGCACATGAATTTTTCTATCAGTTTGTGTCCTCTATAAAACTTGCAACCTATTTCTTCTTAAGATTTTTTTTTTTTGGTCTTTTTTTGAATTTTTAAGATATTTCCTTGTTTTGAAATCACTCTTCCTCTTTGAGATTTTTAGTTCGTTTTTTGATACTTTCTCGTTCTTTGTACTGTTCCATTTGGTATTTGATTTGTATCTTTTCAAGCAAATTTCTTATTTGAGTTTTGACTTTCTTTTTGGAATGTTTAGATTTTTTTTTGCTTCTTGTTTGATCGTTGTGGGAGTGTTCTTTTTTATTATATGATACTTGCTTCCAATTGTCTAAAACTGCAGATAGTGAAATATGATTGGCATAAGAAGCATTGAATCAAATCAGTTTATGTTCATATTTAAACAAAAAAATATCTTTTAATGATTGGTTTTTGGATATTAGAATCAATTTCTAAATAGCTTAGCATTGAATTGGGTTCTTGTTGAAAGAAATTGCATGAAATTTTCTTCATTTTTGTGTTTGATAGTGAAAGAAAGAAAATTATTCTCCTTCCCATAAATAGAAGTTCATTGAAAGAAAAAAATTCTTATCATTTTTCTTATGCTTCTCTGGGATTCGAGTCATAATATCACCATTTTCATTCTCATTCACCTATGAGTAAAGAACAACCACAAAAATCAGTGCTAACTAAAATTGATCTAGAAAATTTTTCTTTTTGAATTCTCCTGCCAAAATTAGACTAGGATTAGCACTTTGGATTAGGATGTGAGTAAAACTCTCCAACAAATTCAAAACAAACTTATCATCTTGCGATAGGGAGAGAAAATCCAATTTTCATATAAGCATATCTGCAATCCCCCTCTCACACAGGGGTTATGCACGAGGTCACATTCGGGAAAGCCACAAATATTATCCCTCCGTGGTTTAACCGTTCATAGTAATAAGATCGTATATTGGGGTTTCTTCTTGAGGTTCAACTATATTCATTTGGTCTCGATGCTTTGTGAATTCCGAATCTGTTTAGGGTCCGCTGGAGTTCTACTGGTTCACTTGTCCTCAGTTCTCTTGAAGGATTTTAGACTTGTTATCCTACACATACGTTTAGACTAGACTGTCGATTGTACCCTCCCAAAGGATGACTGCTGACTATGAGTTGCTGTCTTTAGTATCAATAATATTTAGGGTCTTTACACAAGGTGACAGTGAAGGGAAGTCTTCGCTATACCTGAAATAGATAGTGGTCAAAATCACTCGGGATCCTCGGAGGGTAAATCCACGATTACTATGTGGAAGCTTGCACCAAGGCATAATTCTGTTAAGTAGGTTGTCATCACAAATTTTCCACCTGCTCATATCCTAGCCCCTTGTCAATTTGATCACATGATGTTGGATTTCATCACCAACTAGTATGGTCATTGAGAGAAGGTTTGTTTGCTTGTTGGTTCTTCTAGTTTTTTTAGTGTGTGTTGTTGTTTTAATATTTTTTCAAGATTGCGCCTATAGATGATAAAAGTCTTCATAGATCATGCAGGATTCAAGGGTTTCCTCCAAAATAAGGCTACAAACCCTTACCTCCTAATTCATTAGAAGACATTTATCGTGAAGAGGTAGAAAATTGCTTTGATGCTGGGAGCGCTGCTACTCCTTTGTTAGAAAATTCAGAAAGAGCCTTGGTCATGGTTGAGGATCCCACTCCTCATACTACACATGTGTTAGAAGCTCCTATTGAACCACTCCTAGTTTGATTGGACTTGTTCGGTAATATTATAGAAGAAGTCCCTCATTTTCCATTGAGATGAATTATCGAGACATATATGGGACTCACATAACCAATTTTTAATGATGAGTTTAGGACCCCCATTTTTCTTACTGATGCAGTAGATCCACATCAAACACATGCTCGTTCCATATGGAGAACTCCATAGGGACGTGATATTTATGAATATTTTGAATTTATTCGACAACCTCTTGATCCTCATGACCCTCTTGCTGCTGAGGCAAGACCGTCTGGTGAGACTATTGATCATCCCATCGAACAGGTTGTCAATCCTATTGCTATGTTAGCACAAATCCACCTCAATGATGGAGTTGTCACTCCTAATCATACACAATGTAGTTCAACCATTACTCCCACCATTACACCTTTTCACACTACAACTCCTCATGTTCCACAAGATCTTGTTGGAACACCTTTATAGCAGAGAATGCAGACCCTTTCCACACATACACAACCAAATGTGAGACATACCCTGAATGGGGGGAAAAAACCATCTAGTGGACCTATCCCTCTTAGAGGACAACCATCCTTTAGCAGGCCTACCCCTCATAGGGGACAACCACCTTTACACATTCCTTCTGGGGGACAACCCCCCTTTGCTGGTCAAACCACAGTTGTAAATAAACCTATGGCAGGGGAGCAACCCTCTTTTTCCAAAAAACCTTCACAATCCTAGGGATTACCTTAAGGAGTTACATTTAATAAACCTTACCATGGGGGGAAATCATACCATAACCCATAAGGAGGAGTATCAAATCCTGTTTCTTTTGGATTATATTTTG
>CBVK0100976112.1:0-25139 GCA_900067695.1 Picea abies
ACTCATGAGGGTTCTCCAACTTCACATGGCCATAACTCTCTAACCGTGAGGAGTTATGTGACGTTCCACATATCACTGTAAATGGAATGACATGTAGTATTTATATAGAATAATATTTACTACAAATATATCAAAACTCATACCATTATCCATCAAACAAACTTGGTTCTATTACCCAAACCTCGGACCCAAGGGGTGTTTGGAACACTCGGAACACTTGGAACTCCTGAAGCGCGAATTCCTGAAGTAGATCTCAATTGTTGGCTATGAAAGGAGCATGGGTCGTAGATCTGGTCTAAGGTTGTGTTCGTGAGTCTGGAGATTTAGCAGATTTGGAGTCATGTTTGTCGAGAACACCCAAAGCTTGAAGTTCCAAAGTGAGTGGGGAAGGAAGGTTTAAGCCCATGGTTTTGACCAGGGTCACGTTGAGGACTCTGCAGGTACTCAGAAACTCCCAAAAAGGGGATTTCACACCCAAGAAATAAGACTTTTGCCTATGGATAAATAGAAGAGATTCAGTGTGAACCTGTGAGATGATTCATTTCCCGAAGTCAATCAATCCTAGATCGTGAGGTCACACAGCCCCGAGGGAGCGTAGGGGGTCTGCATCAAGTGTTATCAAAGATAAAAAAAAATCTGTAGATCGTAGGAAAAGGCGAGAAGGTGAAAGAAGATAGTTGATATCATCAAGTGTTATCGTAGGAAATGGAAGAAGAAATGAGGCGATTCATAATGAGATTGGACGCCATGGAAACAACATAGAGGAGAGCACCAGATGTTGGTGACATCAACGAAGCTGAAAGTGAAGAGTTAAAAGAAGAAGGAGAACCTGCAGAAGAATGATTGCTAAGAGTTGTTTCGAGAATAGGAGCCAGAGAAAAAATAGAAGTTTCGATGTATGAAGGAAATTTGGAAGTTGAAGAATTGTTAAATTCGGTACATGCAATGGATAAATACTTCGATTATGAATAAATTGAAGAAGAAAAACAAGTGAAGAATGCAATAAACAAGTTTAAAGGTCATGCATCATTATGGTGTTTTGAACTCCAAGCTTATCGCAGATGCAAAGGTAAGCAGAAAATCAAAAGTTGGGACAGGATGGTAGCTAAGTTGAAAGAAAAATTTATCCCTAAAGACTATCAAACAAATCTGTTCAGAAAGTTACAGAACCTGAGACATAAAATATTATTAGTGAAAGAATAAACTGAAGAATTCTATAGGTTGAATATCAGTGCTATACAGAAAGAAAATGATGATAAAAAAACAGCCAGGTACATAAATGGGTTGAGATACGAGATACAAGAGAAGATCAGCATGATGTTTGTTGGAACAATCGAGGATGCTTATCAAGTAGCCTTGAAATCTGAAGAAAAGTTGGCTAGAAGACAAAGCCAATGAAACAAAGGAACTGTCTGAGAGGTAAGGTAACTGTCCGAGAGAAGTTCCAGAAGCCAAAGCAAGAGGCTAGAAAAAATCATAATCACCCTGAAAAAGGGGGAATTTCTAAGGAAGGATAGCATGGAGTAAGAAACTATTGTCCTCGAGGAAGAGGAAGAGGAAGAGGAGGTGAAGTCAGATGTTATGCATGTGGAAAGACATGACACATGTCTTGGGAATGCCCTGAGAGAAAGAAAGAAGGAGGAGGAGAATCAAACAATTCTAAAGCTCAGAAGAATGTGGAAGAAGAAGGAGCGGAAGGAGGAAAGAACCTTATGATGAGGAAAGTTCTTCTAAATCCAGAGAAGGAGGTGGAAGAACTAGTTCAATGAACGAATTTGTTCAGGACTGCGTGAAAAATAAAGGACATAGTTTGAAAGATGATCATAGACAATTGGAGAAATGATAATCTAGTATCCACGGAGATGGTGGAGAAACTAGAGATGGAGATAATTTCACATCCAAACCCATACAAGGTATCGTGGTTGCAAAAATGAAATCAAGTAATGGTAAGTCAACAATGCAAAGTTGAATTTAAAATAGGAGGTTACAAAGATGAGATTTTATGTGATGTAATTCCTATGGATGTTTGTCACATTTTGTTGGGGAGACCATGGAAAATTGATAGAAATGTCATTCATGATGGGAGGAAAAACACTTACACCCTAGAGAAGAATGGTAGAACGCACATGTTGTTTCCAATAGAAGACAAGGATCCAAAGAAGGAGGCTAGTTCAAGTATACTTCTGATGAGTGGGAAGGAATTCTTGAATGAGGTCAAGAAGGAAAAAGAGATGCAGTTTGTTGTATTGAGGAAGCAGTTTGTTGTATTGAAATACTTACTAGGAAACCATGTCACTCACCAAGGTGAAATTAGGAAAAATGTATAATTTCCAAGAAAATGTTCCATACTCAAGAAAGGATTATTTGCAACATACTCAAATGCTTCAAATATTAAAATGACACTTACCATGACAATAGACTTGTTACCTCATGAAGAAAGACTTGTTGTCTTCTGGGACTAGGCTAATGCAATTGATGCTACTCTGTTGGTGGTGATGAATGTTGATGCATTCATGAATAGAAGGGACCTTGCGGGCTCTGACTCTCGGCACTCCATGTATGCTACCTATGGGCCTCAAGACATGATATCCTTAGTTACCCCTAGCCCGAGGGGGTAACAGGCACTTAGATCAAAGGAATGTTGTTTTCTTGTCCTCTATTTGGTGCCACATTTTAGGTTTGTACTTAAGTTAAAGGGATGTTGTGTGCTTGTCTTCTATTTGGTTAAGGTGGCAACATGTTTTCAAACTCAAGAACTCAAGACCCTTTTACTTGTTGAAATGGACCCCTAATCAAAACACCAAACCAATGTGTTTAGTGAGGTACCCATGTTATTAATCTTTTATTTTTGTATATGAACTTGTTGCAATATAAATTTCTTAAGGGTTAGAACTTGATACCTTTTTCATGTCAATATGGATCCTTAACCCACATCAAATTGTGGTAACCAAAAAGGTATTCAGTTCATTAAGTTTGTACTCTTGTATACAAGGATGTTGTGATAGATATTTAACCAAAAAAATAAAATTGGAGAAATTGTAAAAATACCCACACCATTAATCTTTTATTCCAATACATAAAATATTACAATGCAACAAAACCACTTAAAAAACTTCACCACATCATTTAATTAAAACAAATAAAAAACAAAACAAACAACCAACAATGTCTCTTTACCCTAAATGTCAATCAAAAACAATATTGAGGAGAGTATTGATATACACTTCCATAAATAAATTGATGATAAATAATAACAACACTAATTATTTTCCCTACATCTATATAAATAAAAATCCAAAATGACAAATTTCAAACTATATTATAAAAAAAATATTTATTGATAATTTTTTATAAATAACAAGTCAGAATGCAAAGCAACAAGTCTCTACCTTAAATGCACATTTTAATGCATTTTGATATAAACCATGGAACAAAACAAACTTTAAAATTGCCATAAAATTACCTCCTCAAAAGTAGCAAAATGAGCATGTGACATCCTAGAACAATATCTAAGGAAGGTAATGAGAGCTATTATTTTCATCTTGAATAGTTTAAACATTCTAATAAATTACTCTTGAGTAGTTGAGTGATTATTTCTGTATAATCCCATTGCCCCAGGTAAACTGAACCATTTCTGTATTCAAAAACAGATTTTAAACAATAAAAAATAATAATTTAATGCAGATTTATATCCCAAGAATTTCTGCGAAAAAACCATTTCATAAAACAATTAGACAATACCACCCATTGATGATAAAACAGTTAGACAATACCACCAATTGATGACTGAAATAAATAAGTTGATTTCATTGACACATGGCCTCCCGTTAGACAATGCCTATTACTGACACCAATTGATGACTGACATAAATATGTTGCTACCTGCACCCTAACCCAACCTAGTCACTCCTCCATAACGTGATCTGCAGCTGCTGCATCATAATCCAAACGACTCCTGGAATGCCTACCTGGGTATGGAAGATCATCATCCACATCTGAATATGGTCGCTTGAACCCAGATTTGCCTGAAGGTTGACGTCTTTCATTACGAACCCTACTGCCCCGACGACCACCATATCCTGCACGAACTGATCGTCCCTTTTGCTGAGGTCTCTGAAGAGCAGCTTTCAGAGAAACGTTGTTAGCTTCTTCATTTAGCTCATTCTTATTTACTCCTTCAATGCAGGCCACTGCTGCTTCACGAGTTGTAAAAGAAATGAACCCTAAATCTTTTCTCTTAGCTGTAGGCATATTTCGTGCCAATTGCACTTGTTCAATTTCGCCATAAGTCTGAAATTTCTCCTGAACTCGCTCTTCATCCCAAGAAGGTGGCAATCCATTAACAAAAATAGACTTTACCTGGGCCATAACTTGCTCATCCGGCTCAATTCTGGATTTGGCAAATGCAATCTTTGCACACTGGTCAATACCAAAGAAAACATCTCTCTTCCGCAAGCTCTTGAAGGCATTTGCAGCCTCAAGATGAGTGGGGAACTCCAAAAATGCAAACCCCCTATTTGTTCCTTCTTCTTGTGGATCTTCCCTCAAAGTTATTTCCTCAATATTGTCTATTCCATATTCTGTCAATTTCTTTCTAAGAGCCTCTTTTGTCCATGATTTACAAATATTGCGTACATAAAGAGTTTCATTAGCTTGGCTTCTTGTAACTCTACAATGCTTTCCTCTAACTTGTGGATTCTTGAGCTCTGCCACTGCTTTTTTGGCTTGCTCAACAGTCGCGAAACGAA
This sequence comes from Picea abies, assembly GCA_900067695.1. Lineage (NCBI taxonomy): Eukaryota > Viridiplantae > Streptophyta > Pinopsida > Pinales > Pinaceae > Picea > Picea abies. The sequence continues at coordinate 4,749 of CBVK0100976112.1, forward strand.
CAAATCCAAAGCCCTTATTTTTCTCAGTCAGAGGATTCTTTGGCAATATGATTTCAACAACTTCACCAACCTCACTAAACAGATTCTTTAGATCCTCTTCACCAGCGTCCTTATCAAACCCACCAACAAACACTTCAAACTCTTTCTGCTTTATCCTCTCCTTGACCATGGCAGGCATTTCCACATCACGTTGGTCATCACCTCCGTCTCCCTCCACACCCTCTTCACGGCATCCTGCTCCTTCAGCAACTTCATTTCCATGGCTCTGCTCACCAATGACTACATTATTTTCAGCCGGCTCATCCTGTTGTTCTTTATCCTTACCCTCATCATCCTGTGCTTCGTGCATTACAGCATCGATTTCCTTGTTCTCTAAGTCTATTCCCTTGACGCCCTCCTCGCTACCTTCTGCAGAGCGGTTATCAACATCCTTGGTGGATTCTTTGTTCACCATGTTAGCATCCTCTACGGGAATTTCTTTCTCCGGCTCGGCTTCGACGCTTGGTTCGTTCAAATCTTGAAATACCTCGACGGCTTTCTCTTCGGCGTTGGGAGTTTCAACAGTGGGCGAAGGCTTCGCCCCTGCATTCTCGACAGCCTCGGGCTCTGGCTTCGGTGGGGTAGAGCTCATGGACTTGGCCAGGGTCCTGGGAGATTTGTTGGGAGCCTTAGCCGCTGTTTTTTTCTGGGCGGTTGTCCCGACATTCTTCTTTACAAAACGAGGAGGCATTGTTGCAGAAAACTGATGCAGTGGGGATCGAAATCCGGACCTCATGCAGCTCGAAAGCACAGAAATGGAAAAAGCCCAAAATAAAGAAAGGAGACACGCTTCTTTATATCAACGGTGGTATAAAGGGAGAAGGAAACCTAGCTAAATCCTGAGAAGCAACAGCTGTTTTGCTTAGTATAGTATTGAGGGATGTTAGGATTTAAAAAACTCAGCGCTTAGGTATCTTTGTGACTTAAATATATAAGTGAAGGGCGTGGAGAAATTGGATTTTTTCTAAAATGGCCGACCAGTGTATAAATTTGATGGGCATTTTTACTCCCAACCAATTTTTTTTTATGACCATTTTTATTTAAAAACTGCTTTTTGATATTTTATATTTATGCTGGCAAGTCATTTAAATTTATGTATTACATGTGTTTTTATTTTATTTATTTTTGTTGCGAATAAAAGAGAAATTTTTTCTATGAACGGGGAGAGAGGGCACATCCAAATTATGAAGAAGCTTCAAAACCCACTAACAACAGAAATTAATAAAAACAAGCATTGCAGAACTTGCTTCATGTTAGGAACATAAATATACTTAGACATTCATGCTTCTATTATAACAACAATTCTAGGTACATGCCCAATGATATAAAGGTAGTTTGGCCAATGGTCCCAACTATCAAAAATGGGACAAGTCTACTAGATTTCAAATCATCCCATTCCACTATCTTCACCATCACTCTCTGATTTATGTGTGGAAAATATCTCAAAGTAGGCCATGTGCTTCTAGGAAGATTTCATCTAAAACCTTCAACAATTAGGACAAGTGTTGTGTTTTAACCTTTAATGATGGTTTGTTTTACCTTGAGGCTTTAATATCCTCTAGTACCAACACTAAAGAAACTACATAAAAACTCTCAATATCAAACAAAAAATCTATATTTCACCCAGACAAAAAAGAAAAGTCACTTCTATTATTTCTATTGGACAATGAAAAAACCCTTCAATCTGATTACTCTTTCTCCAAAGGTTGGTATTTTATGTTCAATGTGGTTTGCATGATGTGATTCTCAACCTTTAAGCTTCAGGATTCAATGTGCACGGTGTGGGATTGCAATTTGCATGATGTGAGTTGTAATGGAGATAGTTTTTTTCTAGTATGCCAAAAGAGCCATTGTGGGCACAGTGTATGCATATCCCGCAATCTCATATTGAGGTCTCACGAGCATAGTCTATGCTTATCTCAAGAGTTAGAATCTCATCTTAGAGTCTCATCATTGTGGGTGTAGTATGTGCTTATCTCAAAGTCTCATTTCGAAGAATCAAAGTCTCATCCAATGATATTGTTGGCCCATTTTATTTTTTATTTCCTGCAATCCAATTTGGAAATGCTTACAATTTCGTATCTAAGATCTCATAGTCGTGTGTATATGGTGTGTGTGTGTGTGTGTGTGTATAATCTAATTTTAAGGTCACAACCAAGCCAGATACCAAATTGGTGTGTGAGACTGATGCAAAGCAACGACTTGCAACTCTAAAATACTACTTATTTGATGCAAAGCAACAAGACTATAGCACTGAATATTACTTGAGATATAGCATAAACCTACAAACAATTAACAACAATACAACTAATAGTTACATGCTTTTTTCTTCCTTCACAGTGCACAACGAAACACATACATTACAAGGAACATAATTGTGAATGATTTAATTCATTATTGGAATCAAAGGATTTATTACAATTAATGACAATATTTGAAACCAAAAAAACCCAGATGGTACATTAACCACAGTCTTATTACATCGACACATGTGTTATCAATTAGACCTGGTTATTCTGAACTGGTTGTATGTGTGCACTCTTTCAAGTCGCAATCCCACACTGAGCTTCTTTTGTTCTCCTCCCTCGCGTGCCTCTTCCTTTCCTATCGATTTGTTTCCATGGATATTTTGTTTCTCAGGAAGTTGAGGAGATGAACCGTAATGGCATTTTGTGGCCAACAGTCTTCCCAATTCGCCATTTGTTCGTTCCTTTGTCAAAAGTGATTTTCAGTTGGCGCTTAATCTTTCTGAGACACGTTGACAGTTTCTTGAAGTGACAGCATAGGAATCGTAGCACTTATACATAGTAACAACATAGGAGTAAAAAAATAAAAGTAACAACAAGATATGTATTCCTCCTACAATCTACTTGCACATAAAAAAAAAAAATGGTGATGTGGATCGCTCGAGGCCAAGGATGCTCCTGCATCAAACACCCCTGGTAAGAAAAATCATGAGCTTCCAAGTCATGTGGTAACTAGTTCATAGGTTGAAGAACTTCGTTGGTGTGCTAGATCCTGCTCAGACACCCACGATGCATCTTCTAATCCCTTGTTTTTCCATTTAATTAAATATTCCAGATATTTCTTTCGACGAGTTTCTTTACCAACCCTTTTGGCCAAATTTTTTTCCATTTCTTCCACTAGTTTGACTGGTAGTTGTTGCTTCCATTCATACGACATACTTATTTCATCACTTTATTCTCCTTTATGAAACTCATACAAATATACAACATTGAATATCAAAGAGATATCCAATTCCTCTGGTAATTCTAACTTATATGCATTTTCAGAAAATTTCCTTAAAAATTTTCATGGGCTTATCTTTTTGTACTTTAGTTTATTGTAGGTACCGCAGGGGAATCTTTCCTTCTGCAAATGCACCATTACCAGTTCACCTTCCTCAAAAAATTGTGTTCTTCTCTTAATATATACCCTCCTTTTGTACTTGGAATTACTTTGTTGCAGCCTCCTTTTCTCTTGTTCATGTAATTCTTGAAGATCATTTGCAAAATCACTTGCATCGACACTCTTCCTTTCTTTCAAATATGGAAACTTTATCAAGTCTACAATTTATTTTGGTGACCTTCCATAAACAATCTGGAAAGGATTCCTTCCAGTTGATCTATTCATCAAATCATATAGGTAAATTTAGTCTGTGCCAAGACCATATCCCATTGTCTGGGATTTTCACCACTCAAACTCCTCAACAAATTTCCAAGAAATTTGTTTACCACTTCATTTTTCCCATTGATTTGTGGGTGATAGGAAGAACTATACAACAACTTGGATCCCATTTTCTTCCAAAGTGTCCTCCAAAAGTGACCAAGAAATCTCATGTCTCAGTCTGAAGTAATACTCCTTGGAAAACCATGAAGTCTCACAACTTCTTTGAAGAATAAAACAACCACTTCAATTGCATCACTTGTCTTCTTGCACACTATGAAATGTGCCATCTTTGAAAATTGATATGCTACAACCATCACAAAACCATGCTTCCTTTGTGTTCTAGGCAGCCCCAAAACAAAATCCATGCTCACATATTCCCAAGGCCCTTCGGGTACTGGAAATGGAGTATACAATCTCATATTTTAACTTCTTCCCTTTGCTACTTGGAAAATTCTACAACATTCAACAATTTTTTTAACATCCTTGTTGATGTTAGGCCAAAAATACCTTTCTTTTACCAACATTGCAGTCTTATCCATGCCAAAATGTCCACCTAAGTTGTACCACACCCAAGCTTATACCTTATGGGCTATGCCACATAGAAACTCTTGCGGAACTTCATAAATTGTAATATCCCCAGACCACCCAGGTCAGGGCCATGTCACTCCATAAAAACAATAATTTCATCTGTATCTATAAATATAAATTTCAACAGACAAATATACATTCTGCAAATATACAAATTCATGCGGAAATAATAGTAAATATATACATGCAGCATACACAGGCCATACCCATAAATATAAAGACATGTATAAATACATAGCATGCAATAAACACATTATCGATACTTATATTTTATCGAAGACCGCCAACTGCGTGCAAACCTTCCACGATCCTCCCAGACTTAGACCATGTTTCTCATAACTCTCAGTAGTGGGTCACCCCCGAGCTAGGACTAAACTCCAACTGAGTAAAGGGATTCCTAGATAGGCTGAGACAAATCAGACAACAAGAAGGATCTCGTTCCAGGAGCCAACTCAAACTAACATCCTACAGTCTCTCATTCCCCACATATCTATCCCACCCCAGTATGTGTGCCCCTTCTCTACTCAACAATCCTTTGGCTGGCCCCACTTCCCTTCTAGGGCTTCAACAACAAGTCATACATGAAGTCTTAGAGAACTGTAGTTGTAGTTGGGCTCCCTCAGGAAAATCACTTCCCCATCAAACTCTCTCACCTGGAGAGATTTTCTCATGGTCCTGACAACCCACCTCTTCAATCCCATGGGCTTGAAAACCCTCCTCTTCAATCCCACAGGCCTGACAACATGTTTCTTCAGTCCGGTGCTTAAGTCAACTAGTTATAGGCTCAGGTGAAGGAAACAATAGAAAACGGGTATGAAACAGGTGAAGGAAGCAAGAAGGATCCATTAAGGAACAATATTGGTTCAGGTATGGTACAATAATGGTTCAGGTATGGTATGGGTACACTACCCATGACATGGAGGTATTGCGTACAAATTCTAGGATGCAAAGGTCGAACAATGGAGGTCTCAACATGAAATGATGGAAGACTGGTGAATCGAGAAAAATGTGAGGGTGACCAGGGATAATGGTTCCCAATGAACTAATTTTCCCACATATAACTCCATGCACCCTCATTGACACATGGCCCTCCAGGAGCTCGTTCCTCTCCACTTATAGATAATTCCCCTTCCCATAAAAACTTAGGATAATATGAGATTTATCCTTGCCTTAGTCTTTTGGAATAAAAATATAATATTCCCTTAGAGATAAGCCCTCTAGCTTAGACCCTTTCCTAGGCTCTTAGCCCTTCCCTTCCCCTTCCTAGTGGATTTTAGTCCCCCATACTCTTTTATCATGGTCGGTCTACACGCAATGATGTATTATATTAATGATATGAGTGTTTACATATACAAAAATAGGCTCACTAGCCTTTAGCATCTAGGCTCTCCGACCTAATCATCACATAATCCTCCTAGCTTATAATCACTTGTCTCATCAACCTATAAAACATGTTTACAATTCAATTGGGGCTTGGTATTGAGGTATTACATTCCCCTCCCCTTATTTATGCATTGTCCTCAGTGCATCTGATTTACATATTACCATCAAAATTTTCAAAAATATTCAAAAAGATGTAGGTATTCTTCCCACATAGCATTTTCGTGCTCCCAAGTTGCATCCCCAAGACCATACTAGGTCCATTGGACCTTTACTAAATCTATAGCTCGATTATGGAGCTGCTTGATATTCTGGTCCAGTATGCACATCGGATGCACTTGAAAAGCGCCTTCTTGCTCCACCTAAATCGCATTCCAATCAATGACATGATTAGCGTCAGGTATATATTTTTTTAGCAATGACACATAGAACACATTATGAATAAACATTGATGCAGGTAATGCAAGCATATAAGCTACAGGCCCAATGCTCTCTAGGATTTCAAATGACCCACAATAATGAGCTGCCAACTTTGAACAATTTCCCAACTTCAGGGAACTTATGTTGGCCTTCACTTTCAAGAATACATGATCACCCACTTTAAATTCCTTGTCAATTCTTCCCTTGTCATCATAGTTTTTCTAGCTATCTTGAGAAACCTTTAAATTTTGCTTTATTTTTTACACATGTTCTTCCATTTCTCTAAGTATATGAGGTCCAACCACTGCTCGATTTGTTGGGTTGTCTCATCTTGCATGTATGTTGCACCTTCTTCCATAAAGTGTCTCAAATGGGATCATCTTTAGAGATCTGTTGACGGGCGAAATTAAACGTCCGTCAACTGGAGGAGTGGATCCAGTCCGGGGTTGTCTAAATAACCCAAGCCATTTGGGATGATCCACCCCGATGGGTTTAGCGGCTCCGTTGGCCGATCTAAGTCCTAGAAAAACGAAAGAAAAGCTAAACTAAGAAAAACTAATCTAAGTGGGAAAACAGCTACAACAAAACTATATACAAATATAAAACAAATACATACAATTTATTAATTGATATCATAAAACAGTAATTCTACTTAATTAAATGTTAATCTATCAACACAATTAAATCTTAATCACAAATATTCAATATTTACAGATTACAGATTTTAAATGAAAACCTGCAAAAATCATCTGTAAACTGTCCTATGACAGCAAAACTATTGTTTTTTTATTTTTATAATTTTATGAGAAAGAAATAAAACAAAAACTATCTAAGCTGAGCAATTAAAATAATAATCCTAACTATAAATCTGAACTATATATATATATAGGAGGAAACCCGCACCAGATTTTCCACAAGCTTCTTGTAAACAGGAAGCAGCAGTGCTCTTTCGAATATCAATGACAGAACAAACAAGACATAAAACGACAACAATCTTATAATTTACAAACCATCACAATTAGATAAACCCGTATGCGAAGATTTGTACAAAATGATTCACTTAACGAAGAAGATAAACCTTTATTCATTAAATCGAAACAGAGTAATTGTTGTATTAAAACTGAGATACATAAGACATGGACAGAATTTAAATCACAATACATTAACCTGTAATAAGTCTTGATATCTAAAGTAGTCAATGACTTAATCACAAATTAAAATGCACAAAACCTGAACGAAAGTATGATAAATTGAAAGCTAAAGTTGTTACAAAAGATCCACTTCCATTCGAGTTTGTATCATCATAAATCCATAGTCTTGTTCTCCCAAAAGTCGATGATGGGTTCATTACAAAAAATAACAAATATTTAAAGACCACAGGGTAAAACATCCCTATGGGAATTATCAACCACTATTTACAGAAAATATGGGAAGAATCTCCCAAATGTCTATTTCTAACTAAAATTAACAACTTGAACCAGATCAATGTAACAAAAGTATATTCTAAACTGCCAAAGCACATCCAATTGGTCATTGAAATTTGTATGCACCTGAAAGTGGACAAGAATAGACAAGTTTAGATAATGTTTTATTTGTAAAATTAACAAAAATCTAAATTTTAAGACTAGCTACAGAATCTCACGATTCTGTAGCTGGTCTAATTTGAAAACAAAACCATTTTAAATCAATCCAAAACTAACAGAAATATATTCGAACTATTAAACAAATATTTAATTACTAATTGAAAACAAAACAAATCGTTCATGCCAGAAGTAACCATATCTTTATGCCAATTTAAAACAAACAGAAATCATGTTTAATTAACCGAATGGTAACAAGGATATATGCAACCTGTCAAACACTTTTTATTACCAATTCGGAGCAGACAGAATCGTTTTGATAATTCGAAACCAATGAAAGATTTTTTGAATCAATCTCAAACGAAACAGACTATAACCGATCTTTCATATTCATTCAATACAAACATAATATTTTATGTCGACTTAGAACTTTAACAAAATCATTGTTGACTCAAAACAAAACTAACATAATTGTTCTTTAATTCAAAAACTAACAGAACTATATTAAACCAATCTTCAATGCATATACAAACGACTATGCTAATTCAGGGCATACAACATCGTTTCAGAATCAAAACAAAAGAAATGAATCGAACTAACTTAGGGCCGACACAATCATTATGCTAATGCAAAATCATATCAATCAAAACATAGATGTGTCCCAGTTTAGCAAAAAAATATTTTGTACAGATCGAATGCAATCATAATCCAAAACGAAAATAATCATTCAAAACAAAACATAATCGTTTCTTGAATCTATTCGAACAGAACTAAATGAAAGCAAACCCAATCAGTCATACTAATTCAAACCAACTCATAAAACAAAATCGATGTTGAAATACATACCTGGGCAGTAAGAAAATGATTCAATCATGATAACTTTGAATTGACAAAGGTCGTTGCTGCCTCGACACTTCTGAAGACAATTGAACCAGTGGTTTTTTGTTTCTTCTCATTGGCTTGTAGCCTATCTTTCTCCTTTGACAACACTGTAACTCGTTCCTCTAATGATTTAATCTTAGATTGCAATAGGATAACATCCGTGTAATAACGTTCAAGCTAGGAATTGCATTGGGTACATGGTGATTGATCGGGCTTTGGCATCACAAGCGAGGGTTCTTTCAAGTTACCAAGGGTGTCACTGTGAAGCTTAATTCCTAGAAATTTAGGACCGTTCTTGAGGCACGGAGGTAAGTTGGAGACATAGTCATAGGGTTCCATAGAGAAGAGGCCATGAGAGTAAGGGTATTCCTCGGCTAGGAAATGTTCAATCTCAGAGTCTGAATCCTCGCTCAAGATGATAGGCTTTTGGTCAGTTCTCTATTTGGGCTTGTTCCGAGCGCATCTCGATATCCATCATGCATTTTCTTTCCCTTACTATTGAAAGCAGTATCACCTTTGCCTTTCTTCCTTACAGGCCTCTTGATGGCCTTAGTACTGTCTTTAGCACACAGGTCGGCCATGGTATCGGGTAGGTCCATGTCGGGGCAATTCGAGGGTTTGAAAGGGGGTAAAAGGGTAGGAGGTGGCACGACTAGCTCAACCAGTGTTTCAGTGACCACAGATTTATCCATTAGAACACACTCGGGGGTGGAAAAGCCATTCCTTGATAGGAAGTCTTGCCAACAGTCACCACTAAGGCTCAAATGATGAACGATAATGACTTTGATCAAGCAGTGATGGAAAAGGCTACTATCAACCTTCTCACACTTAAATCGTTTGGACATTTTGTAAAGACTGCGTAGGAGATAGTGGGGTATGTTCAGAGGGTAGTCTATAAAATTCATCAATAACCGAAGATGATCCAGAAATACCAAACCATAATGACCTTCGCAAGTCACAAAATGCTTAACAATTGCCAATAGATCATGCCACCTGGGTTTGAGGACAGTGATAGGCATACCTCTATCACAACTAACAATCTTCCTTGATGTGAATAGGAGCGGCCACGACACCTCGTCTACTTTGGAATTCTTAAACCACCTTTGTCCTGTAGCTAGTAAGCCTGTAGTCGAGCTGAGGAATTCCTGATTTAGCTCGAGTTGTATGTCTATGACCTTATCCCTGCATCCGTCAAAGGTGAGGGTGAACTGTTGGGCTACCGAAAGGTTGAAACCCTCAAATAATTGAAAACAAAACAAATCGTTCATGCCAGAAGTAACCATATCTTTATGCCAATTTAAAACAAACAGAAATCATGTTTAATTAACCGAATGGTAACAAGGATATATGCAACCTGTCAAACACTTTTTATTACCAATTCGGAGCAGACAGAATCGTTTTGATAATTCGAAACCAATGAAAGATTTTTTGAATCAATCTCAAACGAAACAGACTATAACCGATCTTTCATATTCATTCAATACAAACATAATATTTTATGTCGACTTAGAACTTTAACAAAATCATTGTTGACTCAAAACAAAACTAACATAATTGTTCTTTAATTCAAAAACTAACAGAACTATATTAAACCAATCTTCAATGCATATACAAACGACTATGCTAATTCAGGGCATACAACATCGTTTCAGAATCAAAACAAAAGAAATGAATCGAACTAACTTAGGGCCGACACAATCATTATGCTAATGCAAAATCATATCAATCAAAACATAGATGTGTCCCAGTTTAGCAAAAAAATATTTTGTACAGATCGAATGCAATCATAATCCAAAACGAAAATAATCATTCAAAACAAAACATAATCGTTTCTTGAATCTATTCGAACAGAACTAAATGAAAGCAAACCCAATCAGTCATACTAATTCAAACCAACTCATAAAACAAAATCGATGTTGAAATACATACCTGGGCAGTAAGAAAATGATTCAATCATGATAACTTTGAATTGACAAAGGTCGTTGCTGCCTCGACACTTCTGAAGACAATTGAACCAGTGGTTTTTTGTTTCTTCTCATTGGCTTGTAGCCTATCTTTCTCCTTTGACAACACTGTAACTCGTTCCTCTAATGATTTAATCTTAGATTGCAATAGGATAACATCCGTGTAATAACGTTCAAGCTAGGAATTGCATTGGGTACATGGTGATTGATCGGGCTTTGGCATCACAAGCGAGGGTTCTTTCAAGTTACCAAGGGTGTCACTGTGAAGCTTAATTCCTAGAAATTTAGGACCGTTCTTGAGGCACGGAGGTAAGTTGGAGACATAGTCATAGGGTTCCATAGAGAAGAGGCCATGAGAGTAAGGGTATTCCTCGGCTAGGAAATGTTCAATCTCAGAGTCTGAATCCTCGCTCAAGATGATAGGCTTTTGGTCAGTTCTCTATTTGGGCTTGTTCCGAGCGCATCTCGATATCCATCATGCATTTTCTTTCCCTTACTATTGAAAGCAGTATCACCTTTGCCTTTCTTCCTTACAGGCCTCTTGATGGCCTTAGTACTGTCTTTAGCACACAGGTCGGCCATGGTATCGGGTAGGTCCATGTCGGGGCAATTCGAGGGTTTGAAAGGGGGTAAAAGGGTAGGAGGTGGCACGACTAGCTCAACCAGTGTTTCAGTGACCACAGATTTATCCATTAGAACACACTCGGGGGTGGAAAAGCCATTCCTTGATAGGAAGTCTTGCCAACAGTCACCACTAAGGCTCAAATGATGAACGATAATGACTTTGATCAAGCAGTGATGGAAAAGGCTACTATCAACCTTCTCACACTTAAATCGTTTGGACATTTTGTAAAGACTGCGTAGGAGATAGTGGGGTATGTTCAGAGGGTAGTCTATAAAATTCATCAATAACCGAAGATGATCCAGAAATACCAAACCATAATGACCTTCGCAAGTCACAAAATGCTTAACAATTGCCAATAGATCATGCCACCTGGGTTTGAGGACAGTGATAGGCATACCTCTATCACAACTAACAATCTTCCTTGATGTGAATAGGAGCGGCCACGACACCTCGTCTACTTTGGAATTCTTAAACCACCTTTGTCCTGTAGCTAGTAAGCCTGTAGTCGAGCTGAGGAATTCTTGATTTAGCTCGAGTTGTATGTCTCCGACCTTATCCCTGCATCCGTCAAAGGTGAGGGTGAACTGTTGGGCTACCAAAAGGTTGAAACCCTCAAATCTTTGGATAAACACTAGCCAACCACTATTTTCCAAATCCTCACGAGCATTGTCAAATAGTAGGAGTGTTTGGTTGCCATTAGGCTCTATGCGCACCACAAGTGCCATAGGCAAGGGCACACAGTGAGCCAGGTAAACAGGTAAGGGTTTGGACAAGGTAAACGCAAGATCGAAAGCTCAGGGATTTCCCCAAAACCAACAGAGGTGACCCAGGATAGAAGGTAGGCATTAATGCCTAAGTGTACGAAGGTGGTGGAACGAAATCAACCCATGCAAAACAGTCATATCCAAATGTATAATAGACGGTGCATATGGTGATTCAAATCACTATTGGTATATGTTAAAAACAATTCCATTCAAACAATGAACGAAAACTATGGTAAGTCGACCCAAATATTTTCACAAGCAATAGTGTTTGCATGGTTTTAAAATCAAAACAATGTTTCAAAATCAGCACCAAGGGTTCGATCATAACAAGTATGTGCTGTATGAAATGATTGCATTAAGGGTCTAATCACCATGTTAATGCGTTATTATGAACCCATCAAATTCGATCGAAAGCAATAGAACATCAAACCACCATTGAATCAAGGACTCAATCATAATCATCAGTCTCATAAAAATGAAATCATATTAACAACAAAAAAAATGTCAAATGAGTAAAGGTTTTGGTGTCTTGCCAATTGTATGACCATAATTGAATTGGAAATGCAATGAACTCATAGACAAGAGTGACCATAATAATCCGGTGACAATTTTAATGCCATTGACGTGACTTCGAAATCAAAGTTTTCACGCTTGCAGTCGTGAAAACGAGAACAAAAGGTAGGTGTGCAAATGCGCAAAATAATAGTGTTGTTTTATTCAAAGATTGCAATGAAAATCAAGGGTTCCAAAACACTTGTGTAGGCAGCTTATAAGGATAGGGTAAAAATGGGAAATGGCTGCCAACAATGGCGACACACTGGTAGAAGCAGTTATCTCTGCCAAAAGAACAAATTCAGATTATGATAACAAGAATAATTCAAACTCAAAAACAACCAGAAAATTGTTTAAACATCATTATTAATCAAATATTACAGCAGTGCTTAAAGGATGAAAACTGATAATAGTCTTAAGACAAGCGAGCCACGATATTAAAGATAAAATCTCCAATATTGTTGACAGGGCCACTGCTGCCAGCAGGTGTCCATAGCCTCGACAGGGTTTCCATTTAACCCACTATGATATCTGTATCCTGCCAAGAAGTTCTAGATCAGAATAAATGACATTGTAAGGTTAAGAGGTTTCATATTTGCAAATTTTCATATACCCGACATTGCTTCGCTGCCAGTGGGCCTATTCAGTACCCCGTCGAAGTTGTCTTGGCGTCATGCATGCATTTACCCGCTACCAACAGACCTGTTCAGCATCCCGGGGGGTTTACAAGGACTTCCCACAGTTCTTTTAATGATTTATTTTGTTTTTTAAAGATATATAATTGAGCAGGGTGACGCTGAAAATTATGATATTTTAACATATTTTTTACAGACCTCAACAAATTTTTTTAGAACTGTCCTTCATTAAGATCCAGAGATGGTTTATTTATAGAACCAACCTTCTAAAGCAGGGAGACATCTTCTGAGGCATTCCCTTAAGGAACAAGGACAACGTAAGAAGATAATAGATGATCGTGACAGGCTTTATTCACAGATCGAAATCAGTTAACTTCTTTCAAACAACAATTTTTTCTCAACACGGATGTAAATTTCAGAAGTATATAATTGATGTTTACACAATTTTTTAGTAGTCATTTCCGTGAAATAATTTTTTGTTTTCCTTGTCTGAACAGTTCCAAAATTCAGGTATGTGTATTTCCAAAAACTGATAAGTACAAGGGGAAAAATCAAAACCAAAACAGTAAAAGAAAAGCAAACAAAAGAAAAATATTTACATAATATACAGAGGGTTTTCATCAAGCGAAATATCTTTTCAGAGCTTGGCTATTCACCGGATAGGTGTCTGGCTGCCCCTCTAAATTCTGTAATCGGAAAGAGCTGGGACCCAATTTCTCAGCAATTAAAAATGGTCCAAGCCATAAGTTTTGAAATTTCATGTGCTCTCCCTTTCCCTCATGCGATTTGTCCCATTTCAAGACAAGGTCACCTACTTCGAAGTTCCTATCAGAGGCAGAGTTGGAATCAAACCATCTTTTGACCACTAGTTGATGTTGATCTAACTTACGTTTAGCTTGGGCTCTTACCTCTTCTAGCTTCATTAAGGCATTAATTCGATTTTCCAAAGGGGAACAGTCATCTTCTTGTATTTTCTACGATAGCTGTAGTGAGGGAAGAAGGATATGTGGCGGTAGAATTGCTTCTCTGCCATAGACGAGAAAGAAGGGAGAGTTACCTACAACATTTTTTGTTGTTACCCTATCAACCCAAATTGCGTTCAACAGTGCATTATGCCAGTTTTTGTGATTTTGAGATACCATTCTCTTGATGATTTTAATCAGATTCTTATTTGTTGATTCTGCCAATCCATTGCCCTGAGGGTAATAGATGGCAGAATACTTCAATTTAATTCCTTTTTCTAAAGTGAACTCACTTATCTCAAGAGACGAAAAGTAAGAAGCGTTATCGAATACTAAACATTCAGGGATACCAAAACGAGTGATAATATTCGAATTTAAAAAGGCAATTACCTGACTGGTATTCACAGTTCTTAATGCGGCAACTTTAGACCACCTGGTGAAATAATCCGTGGTTGTTATAATAAACTTATGCTGCTGTGAGGATGGAGGATTGATTGGACCTATAATATCAAGGCCCCACTGCTGAAAAATAGAGTCTATTGAAACAGGCTGCAAAGGAAAGGCTGGTTTTTGTATCCGCCCGGATGATTTTTGACAAATAATACATTTGCGACACAAGGCATGGGCATCCATAAAAAGTGTGGACCAGTAATAACCAGCTCTCAAGACTTTATGGGCAGTGGTGTCACCACCAAAATTCCCACCAGCTTCTCCTACGTGCAATTCTAGCAAGACTTTTTCTGCTTCGTCTTCCTCAAGACAGCGCATTAGTACTCCATAAAAATTTTGACGAAAAAGAATACCATTAATCAAATGACAGGAGGCATATTTTAAGCTTAACGCTCTTCTTTTAGTGGGATCCAGGTGACGGGGGGCTGACTCATGTTCAAGACAGAATTTTATATCATCATACCAGGGACTTACAGAGTTTTGTGCACAACAGATTGCATTTTGATTGTGTTGTCCTAGGTTTGACCTATCGTTTTCTTCTTGTTGTCTTGTTGCTAAATCAACAACTAAATTGCATAACCCTTGGCCTCTCACTATTTGAGCTAGGGTGATTTCTATGTCATACTCCTGTAGAGAAGTAACCCAGTTTGCCCTCTTTTCGCCTAATTCTTTCTACACTAACAAATTCCTGACGGCTGGGTAAGGGACAATAACTTTCGTCCTAGATTTCAAAAGATAAGATCAGAAGTGCTTGACTACTTTGAAAATAGCGTAGGCTTGTTGATCTATCGCTAGGTAATTAAGTTCTGCACCTTTGAAAGCAGAGCTCATAAAGGCAATGGGTACTTCATTGTTTTCAGCGATCTTTTGAGTTAGGACTGCAGCGTAGGAATGGTCAGAAGCAAATGTGTAAAGTGTGAAATCTTGTGAAAAGTCAGGGCTCATGAGAGACAGAGCGTCTATTATGGAATTTTTTATCGAATTGAAATCTTGATTTTCTAAGGGTCCCCAATGATATTGTGTGTCTTTCTTAATTAAATTTTGTAAAGGTCTGACCATTTCGGAGAAACTGGGGACGAATCTCCTGACAAAGTTTATCTGGCCTAAGAAAGACTGCATAGACTTTTTAGATGTAGGAGGGGGGAGTTTTGAGATGACCTGAGTCCTTTCAGGGTCGATAATCATCCCTTTGCTTGACACAATGAATCCTAAGAGTTTACCTTGTTCTACTGCGAATATAGATTTTTTAGGATTTAAGGAAATGTCGTATTTACGACATCGTTGTAGAATGGCTCTTAAATGAGCTAGATGATTGGTTTTGTTTTTTGAAAATACAGTAACATCATCTAAGTAAACTATGACAGATTGATTGACTAACCCTCGAAAAGTGATGTACATCGCTCTCTAGAAAGTGGCACCGGCATTAATCAGTCCAAAGGGCATTTTTCGATAAGAGTAGGTGCCCCATGGAGTGCAAAAGGTAGTTTTAAGTTGGTCTGGAGGAGACATCAGGACTTGATTGCACCCTGAAAAACCATCCAATAAGGATAGTCTCTCAGAACCAGATACATGTTGAAGGATCTGTTCCATGGGTGGGACAGGGTAGTTGTCTTTATCAGACGCTCTATTAAGGTTTCAGAAATCGACACAAAGTCGAATTTCCCCACTTTTCTTTTGGACAGGGACAAGGTTAGAAACCCATTGAGTGTGCCTAACTGGGAAAATTATCTTAGCATTTAGGAGTTTATTTAATTCTTTTTTGACGGTCGGTTCGAGCTTAGGGTGCATTTTTCTTAATTTTTGTTGAAAGGGTAAGGTTTGGGGTTTCATAGGAATGACGTGTTGTATGATGTTAGGGTCGAAAGTTTTAAGGTCATCATATGTCCACGCAAAAACATCTTTAAATTCCTTAAACAATTTAATAAATGTGGTTTTTTCTTGTTCAGAACACCCCACCCCTAAATTAATGCACTGTGGATTTCCATCAATTCCTAAGTTTACTTTTTCATATGATAACGAGGAACTATTGGTTTTACAGTTGACCGATTTTTTGAATTTATCTTGAAGATCGTAAAATTTCTCTAATCTAACTACAGATTTAGGGATCGAATTTACCATGTCTGACGAAGATTCAGGAGTTCTCGGATCTGGTATTACCATGAAATCTCACAAATTCTTGTCGTGAGTGCAATCGTTGATCATCGCGCCTTAAAAAGTTTCTTCCATATGCAGGAAGCTAATAATCTGTTGATCGTCGTCGAAGACTCTCCAATTCGTGATGTTGTCGGGAACGGATGGCCTAAACAACAGTTCGACAGAGAATGCATTTGGAGACAAGCCTTCTGCAGGAAAGAGTTTGGAAGCTACATTAGCTAGTAGATCAACTTTAGAATTATTCAATCTAGGAATAGAATTTATATTGAAAGCAGAAAATTTATTCATTAAATTCCATACCTCGGATTGGTATCTTTTAAGATGCAGAGATAGACACTGGATAGAATCTCTTACCTGTCTATCCACGATTTTCAAATCGCCAAAGACAGTCAAGTTTTGAATGTTCATATCTAAAGCTTTTCTGAGGCCCTACAGTAAAGCCTCATATTCTGTTGTGTTATTAGTACATTCAAATTCTAGCCTACATGCAATCAGGGTTTTGTTACCTGTCGGATCAATAATAATGCAGCCTGCACCAGCTCCTTCTTTGGACTTTGAACCATCAAAATAAAGAGACCAAATTTGATTTTTATCAGGTGCATGAGACCATTGCGTAGAAGCTGCTGGCTGCACATATGATACAATCTCGGACTGTTGTTCTGGGTTGGTGATAGCTGAACTCTCGGCCATGAAATTGCCTAAAAAGGTATCCATCCCTTGTATTTTGAGTGAATCAGCAGAAGGTGTAAATGGTTCATTTGGATCATTCAAATATGTGACCGTGAACTTAAGGTAGCGTTCACGATTTACCTTGATTTTGTTGGGCTTGCCATTTTCTAGAAGCCACAGGTGAGACCAATCTGTCATGAAATAGCCATGTAGCTTCTTCGACCAGTCCCTTCTTAAAAACAGACCATACGCTTCTGGAATATCCACAACAATAATATCAATAACTTGATGAACTTTGGGGTTAGACGATAATCTTATAAGCACATTCCTTAATTCGCCTATGACTTTAACACTAGTTCCACTTCAGCGTTAATATTCTAACACACAGACCATGGCATCACATTGTATGATGCCCCTGAGTCTACCATACAATTGTGCACGTTTCTATTAAAGATTTCTAAAGTTAACAAAAATGGAGGTACATTTCTGCGAGTACTAAGTGTGGAAGCTTGTGGTTTTTTACTCGCAGTTTCTAAAGCTAATTTATCTACATTTGTTACATTATTTATAGGAAGGCTTCCTTTATCATGAGGATCGGGATTACTCTTATTGGAAGTCTTCTAAGGAACTTTGTTCTGAACAACCTTGTTTGAATTACCATTTTTACTATTCTCTGCGATGTTCTGTAACATTTTTTGTAGCAAAAATGGAAATTTTAATAACTCATAAACATAAATGTTAGCCCTTAAATTTTTAAGATCTTCAACTAAATCATAGTCTAAGTTGGGGTTTATATGACTCTGTTTAGTCTCAGCTGGTTTAGATTTCTTTGGGGGCAAAGTCGTAGTGTTTTCAGAAGAAGTTTTGTTTGTTGTTTTACTCCTAGTATTGTAGGGATGTACTGTCTCGAAGTTAGCTTGAAAAATGCTATCCAAGAAGTGTCCAAAAATGTTCGAAGAAGATTCTTCTTCTTCAACTGTCTCTTGTTCAACTACCTCTTCAGGAATCTCAAGAGGCATCAAGTTATCCTAGGCTTCTAGAATTGTTTGAAGGGTGAATTGCAGACTTTCTAGATTTAAGCCCTTGGTATTTGGATTAGGTCAGTTGGTGGGAAAAGGCTTCCTGAACGGGGGTTTGTAGGGCCCTTTTCTCTAAGAATCTTCTTCAATCATCCTTTTCAAATCTATAACTTGATTTGACAGTTTTTGAACAACTTTAGTTAAGTTTTCTAAATTCGAGCTTTCAGGTTGTGTTTTATTTTGAGAAGGTCTAGGGAGGATTTCGATCTTCTTTTTGGAAGATGAAATAGTCTCTGTTTTGTTTCTAGAAGTGTCTTTTAAACTAAGAATGTATTTTTCAAGCCATCTAGCCTCTTCTAAGGCCTCTAACAATGTAGCTTTCTTAGATCGTTTTACCCAAATGATCTAAAAATGAAGAAGACTTGAAAAACTTGAAAACTTATTTCAAGTGAATGTTATGTGTTTAAAGCAAAAGGATCAGTTTGCAACACATAAATTAAAGGATTACTTATGCAAATTACACATAGACAGCAGCATAATCAATGAACATAAACACATAAGCACAGCAATTGATAAAGGAGTTCACCCCTCTTATGGGCTACATCTTCTGGTCCAGCTTCCAATGGATCATTATTATTAATTGCTCAAAAAGTGCTCAAAAACATGTCTTACAATGCTCAAACTGAAAAACCGACTGCTCCAATGGCTTCCTAGTGTCCCACAACCCTTGTCTGGGCTCTTTCGGCACCTCAATCGGTCGAAAAACGAAGAAGTTAGGCCTCCTGGAAGTTTCCCTCTTCAACTTGTTGTCTCTGGTTCTACAATTCGCACCCCCCTTCAATGAACCTTGCTCACACACATTTTAAAGCGTATAAACTTGGCACCGGGTGCAACCGCACCAAAGGTGAAAACCGTAGGACAGTTAAGGGCGTGCCAGCCCCTAACCGCCTAGGCACCTGGGCATATGGCCATGTGACCGCACTCAAAGGAAAAGAAGTGGTTAAGTCGTTTTAACCGTTGGAACAAACCTCCCGTGCCCTGGTCATATGTAAAACCGTGGTTTAAAATCCCACGCCAACCATAACCTTGCGCACCACATAACATACGGTGGTCATACATAATCATTGGGTTATGTTTCAATAAACCCGCGCCATATATTAATACACGGTTATATGCAGTGTAACGGAACCACGCGACGAGGCTAAGCCCCGGCCTGCCCACCTTTCCGTTTAATACAACACTCCAATTCAAATACATATGCGTTGACATATGTAACAAGGAACAATGGACGGAAGGTTGGTTAGCGGAGTTTGCAAAGGCATTTGTGCGGTGGGGAGGTCTGGGGGTCGAACCCCACGGCCTCCAATACATTTTACATTGAACTTCTTAGCCAACCAGTGAGGGACACGTGGTGCCCACGGATTGGGCCAAGTGCCCTCCTACCATTGGCCACCCCAAGACACGTGTCAACACCCGACTCACCAATAGTCCGTCAATCAATATGTGGGACATCATCATTGTACGGTTTGTACGGTCCTACCACATCAAACCGTATGAACTGTACGGACAGGTACAGTCAGCATCAAACTTTTTATCTGTTTGGCTTGACGAACAGATCGCGATATCTTCTCCATATGGACTCCGTTTGAGAAATTAAATATACCGCCATAATCAAGAAGATGAGACGGACGCAATGGCACTATTTTTGTCGCATTTCGAGCACTTTTAAAATTGAGCAAAATTTGATCCCTTGATCACACCTCCCCATTGGGAAGCTTTTGGACCTCCAAAAGACTATCTCAGTCTATGTGAAGATGAGGGTATAGTTCCCTCACCCTTCCAACCTCAATCCACTTGGCCTTGCTTGGATTCGTCCCTTTCAGACCAACTCGCAAATACTCCACATTTCCTCGCTTCAAAGTTCGCATTCTCCTGTCAAGGGTGGTGTCTTCCTGCAGTTCTGTTAGATACTCTGGAGAAAAATCATCTATGGAAGGAATCTGAACATGCTCTCCTTGATCATCAATCAATGGAGGCTC
>CBVK0100976115.1:0-14457 GCA_900067695.1 Picea abies
AGACGTAAGCTTTGGCCTTGGGATCATGCTTGGATTTACCTTCCTCTGGGTGATTGGGCATGCAAGCCTTATGTTGTCTACAAAAATATACAAAAAGTTGTTGATAAGAAAAAAAATCATGGAATGTTTGCAACATAGGGTGGGGTACTTTCGTTTAGAAGCTGAGGGATATCGTTGCTCAGTTATTCGAAGTGGAATCCATGATGGTAATGTTTTTATCTCGGGATTTGACCTGCAATTGGAGATATTTAATCTGCATGAAGAGATCATTTAAGATTTCCTACTTGTCAGTGAGATCCCTCCTAAGGAGAGCCTTCAAATGCCAATAAATATCAACTATGTGATAGCACTTGGTATCCCTTGTTTTGGTGGAACTAGTGTCTAGGATTTAGGCTATCCATTCTGAATCTACTTCATTGTTTGAAATGTGTTGACGAGTGCGAAGAACATCCTCTTCAAGAGATTCCACCACTTCTCTGGTAGCAGGAGTGGTCTGAGCTTGATATGCTTCTGCCACTTTGAGTGCATCCTAGTGAGACCTTGAGAGAGGGAGGTTTGGTCAGGGACAATGGCCTCTACCTATAGTCTCCCTTGAAGTCATGTTGGCTCAATTGAAATCTGAATGACAAATAACCAAAGAGCTACATGCACCTAATCTAACATCACCCTTGCTATGTAGGATTTCATGCTTTAGGAAGCAAATGAGGAGGTGAAGGTAAAAATTGACGCTCAACATTGGAGAAAAGGCTGGGGAGTGATATTTTCTAAGGTGTTAATGGCTACAATGATGCGTACAAGTCCCATAAACCCAAATTGAATGTTGGGATTTGCTTCCACGCCTGAGATCAATATAATGCGACCCTTTTCGAGCGATAGGAGCTTCCATCCCATTCTAGTTTTGCGTAAAACTAAGGCCAAGGTTTTTCAGGATACTTCTCTCATGCACACTAGTTCTTCCACACTTGTTCACAATTATGTCATCTCCCTTATCAATCCTTGTTCGAATTAAGGTGGAGGTTGGTCCATTTATGGCCTCATTAATTCAGTTAGAGTTCATCATGAGGGTGGACAACTGGGAGTCCATGTGCCAACTGGTCAAGATCAGTGTGAGACATGTGGGCTTCCATTGGCACATGAAACGAGGAGTTGTAGTATAATTGGGCTATGAGATTGCAATCCTTGACCAGATCTCTAATTTCATTCCTATCCCAAGGTTTGTCTTTCTTTCCTATTGGCAAGCTCATCAACTAATTTCTTGGTTGTGCACCTAACATGAGAGGGGATGAGAGTTTCAATTTTAGTTAGAATGGATTGGAGTCTCTCCAGTCCTCCTTCCATGTGCCAACTTGAATACCACTTGTTGTTGGCTAAGCCATGAAACAATTTCCCCAAAATATGAATGATGACAACAAAATCTCCTTCAACTATTATTTTCTCATAGCCTTCCCTGATGAAAATGATTAGTTCTTGAGTTAGCACTCCGAGCTTGGCCTCATTGTTTGTGGCTATTCCCATGCTTTCAAAATAGACTCTTATAATGTTGGTTTTGTGGTCTCTAAAGACACCTCCAACCCTGCTAGCCCAGGTTTCCCTTTAGACACTCCATCAAAATTTAATTTTACAAATCCTTCAGACAGAGGAGACCAAACTGAAGGAGATGATAAGTGAGGTGGAGGTGTTTATCTAGATAAGATTTGAAAATTTTGAAGAAGGCCCAAGGAGCCTAAAATTATTGCTTTTGAGGGTGAACAATTTCTTTGATATTCTTTTCAATTTGATTCCATATGTAGTTAGAGTTTAAGTTGGTACCTTTAAATATTCTATAGTTTCACTCCTTCCAAACTCCCCAGAATAAGAAACCTAGTAGTAGACTCCAAGCTCTAGATAAAACTGCATTTGCAAAGTCCATTGAGTTCCATTGATTTAAGGTAGATCTTATGCTAGTTTTATCTTTGTCTGTTCTCCTAAATATTTCTTCACTTTTGTCCCATAGGAATGAAGCAAAGATGCAATAATTGAGAAGATGTTTCATTGTTTCTCCTGCTTCTTGTCAGAGGGGACATAAGGTTGGACCTATAAAGCCTCTTTTTTAAAGGTTGTCCCAAGTTACAAAAAAAAAATCTTGCAAGGAGCCAAAGAAATGATGAGACTTTTGGCCATAGATTTTAACTCCAAATTTGTTGCCATGGATGGTTGGAAGGAGGATTTTGCTTAGAGGTAATTAAGTTGTAGGCCTCTTTTATGGTGAAGCTTCCTTTAGAGGTATGTCCCCACCGAAGTTTTTCTAGTCCTTCATGTTGAGAATTTTTTTTATTTTGGAGGTCTACTCACACTTTCTCCCACTGGTTTTTAAATTCTAGTTGAAACCCTAGTCCTTTTGGAAGCTATCTTCTCCATATCTCAATTGGAGGGTGCTCCTCCTAGTACTTCCATATACAATTTTTTCCTTGCACTATTAGGTGATCCCTAAGTGGTTTTAGATTATCCCTTTTTCTCCAAGCTAGAGATTGTTGCCAGGCATGATACCAAAATAGAGTATGTCTGCCATCTCACACCTCCTATAAGCTATGTTGTTGAATGATACTTTTGTTGAGCCAAGTTGTGTTCCGAATATGTGATCCTTTTATGTTTCCTTCCAAACTTTTGAGGTTGTGGTGCTCAAACGAAGGGATATACTTGATTTTCCATATTTTTCACCATAGATCATCTTTGCTTTGCAATCATCTCCACGAGGTCTTCGCTCCTAGGACTGCACTTAAAGTTTATGGATCCTGCTGACCTAGTCCTCCTTCATGCTTAGGTTGACATACCTTCTCCTAACTTACCAGAGCCCATTTTATTTTATTTTTATCTCCCCCCTAAAGGAATGATCTTTGGATATTTTATACTGACTTAATAATGGATTTGGGAGCTTCCAGGGCTCAGAAAAGATCAAGAGGAATGGCTTGAAAAACATATTTTAAAAGTACAAGATGGCTAGGTAGATTTAGGGAACGAAAGGTCCAGTTGGAAATCTTCTTTTCCATTTTTACTAGAATATCCTGCCATGTGGAGTTTCTTAGGGCATTATCTATTAGAGGAGCACCAATATATTTGGTCAACAAAGAACTTCTTTGAAAGCCTAAAATTCTAGAAATGTTCTTTTGGATTGCAATGTTGGTGTTGAAGAAGAAGATTTGAAACTTACTTTGATTGATGTTGATACCTAAAGCCTCCATGAATTCCTCTAACACTTGTTTGATTGAATGTGTTTCCTTGACAGTCAAGATGCCCATTTGCATAGTATCATCAACAAATTATTGGTGGGACACCAACATGTTTTCTCCATGCAGGCGAAGACCTGTGATTTTACGATGAGAGACTTATGATTTTAAATCTCTACCTAACCCTTTAGCCATAAGAATAAAAAGGAAGGGAGAGAGAGGATCTCCTTGCCTTATGCCATGGGATGGAGATAAAGTGGAGGAAGGGGAACCATTAATAATAATAGAGAAAAAAGTAGAGGAGGTGAGGGACATGATCCAAGAAACCTAGGTGGGGGAGAAGCCAAAGGCAATGCGATTATGGTGGATGTATTGCCAACTTAATTTGTCGAAAGATTTTGACATATCCAACTTTATTAGCATTCCAACCGATTTGGAATATTTTAGGGAGTGAATCATTTAATGGGCTATGATGATTCTATCTAGGATTTTTCTTCCTTCAACATAGCCAGTTTTCTCTTGGGAGATGAGGTTCGAGAGGATGGGCTTAAGTCTATTGACTATGATTTTACTGATAATCTATTTAGATTACATTGCATAGAGAAATATGCCTAATTTGTTGGGATCTTCTGCTTTATATTCTTTGGAAATGAGGGCTAGAAAGGAGGCATTGAGGGCTAGAAGAACCTTAGAGAAACGTCTAGAATCTTCCACCAGTTGTAGAACATCATACTTGATGATTGGCTAGCACGTCTGGAAGAAGTTTGTTGTAAAACCATTCAACCTTGGGGATTTTCCTTTGGGCATTTCCATAACGGTTTTTTCAACTTCTCCTAAGGTAGTTGATCTTATAAGAGCATCATTATGATCTTGGGAAACCAATTTGGGGATGTTTCTGGTAATTTTGGTGGTGGCCTCCCCTATGTTTTTCCAAGTTTCCATTAGTAAGTTGGAGAAGTATCTGACAAATTCCTGTTCAATTTCTACATGTTTAGTTACTTGATTTCCTTGAATAGATTTGATAGAAGTGATGAAGTTTTATTGCCTTCTGTTAATGGTTGACCTGTGGAAGAATTTTGTGTTTCTGTCCCCTTATTTGAGCTAATGAACTCTATATTTTTTTCTCAAGAGAGCTTCTTCATGTTTGTCCCTTATGTCTATTTGAGTCTAGAGCTCTATTTCCTTTTAGGTGACATAATTTGTCCTTCCATTCTCAATAATATACTGTTGAAGTTTCTTCATTCTTGCTTCTAGTTCTATCTTTTCTTTGAAAATGTTCCCAAAGGTTTATTTATTCCATTTTTTTAGTTTAGCTTTGATATATTTTAGTTATTGTTGGAAACGATACATTGGAATGCCTTGAATATTTTTCGTTTCTTGCCACCAACAGTCAATACTTTCCAAGAAGGAGGGATGAGATATCCAAAAAGATTCAAAATGGAAAGGGAAAAGCTTAGGAGTGTCAGATAGGATGAGGTCCAACTTAATTGACCAATGGTCTGAGCCTGGGTGAGGAAGGGTTGAGGAATTTATGGAAAGGCCAATTAGGGGGGGTGTGTTTGAAACAAGAAATATGTCTAATCTTGAAGCCACTTGATTAGTTCCTTTACGCTAGTTATTCCAGGTATGGATTCCATTTGAGGGTGGCAAGTCAATTAAATTGAGGTTGGGAATAATCTCCTTAAGTTTGAGGGACAATTGATCCAATATTCTTATGCATCCTTGTTTTTCATCTAAGGAAGTGATAATGTTGAAGTCTCCTCCAATGATCTAGTGTTTATCTCCTATGATATCCTTGAGGGATTTAAGAGAACCTAGAAAGAGGTTTTTGGTTGGGGCAGAGGGTGGGCCATACACAATAGAGACAAAGCCTGAGGAGGTTGTTCCAATGGTTCTAAAATGGGCTAACAACGTTCGAGCAATGGAGAAGAAGGAGGTTAAGGTGACTTATGTCGAGTTCAACAAAATGACAAGGCCCCCTGTTTCTCCTTGGGCATTACTTTCTATAACTTGAGAGTGTTTCCAGAGTTTGACGGATAAAGTATTGAGGAGAGTGTCGGGGCATTTGGTTTCTTATATGAGGATCATATTCAGTCATTCTTTTAAAATGATTTTTTTCATCATTATATGTTTGGATTTTCCATTGAGGCTCCAGATACTCCAAGAGATAATTTTCATGGGGAATAGTGGGGTTTGAGAGGGAACAAATCAGTCATCAAGGTGATTTTTCTGAATTTGACCAACATTTCTCGTAATTCTTATAGGATTTGTTTGTTCAATCTTCTACCTCTTTTCCTTTCTTGCTTGGTTTGTTTGATAGGATCTTTTGGGGCATGAGATTTTATACCAAGAACATAAGAAGATGAGCATAGCTTACCTTTTGTTTATGTTGAGTGCCTTTCTTTGCTTCTTACAAGGGATTCTTTTACCAGTTGAATATGTTTCTCTGGGATTGTATTAGGGTCCCGTTGATACCAAGCCACCACTCTTGAATGAAGATCTAAATTAGTTAGCTCTAAATATTCACCGTCCTCCAATTCCCCTTTGTCTTCTCCATCGTTTATCATTGAATCTATGTCTGGGTCTTTGATTTCCTTTTTCTGAGTGCTCCATTAGTTTCCTACATTTTGTTTGTTCCTCCTGATCCATGTCTTGAGTTTGTGGCTCCTCCTAGATTATTGTATCTTCTTCTATTGGAATGATGTCTTTTTGAGGATCCTCTTGAGTAGCTTGGAGAGATTCAAACTGATTACTTGTCCCGATGTCAGTTTGGTTAGTCAAGGCTATAGGTCTTCTAGCATTGCACATTTTGGTATGAATTTCTTCGAATCCTTCCACATATTTCACGGTATTGGCCTTTGTAGTTTCTTAGTGTTTGTTGAGAGGGAAGTCTCTAAACAGGTTTCCATGTTCATGGCATTTGCAACATCTGAATGGAATATGTTCATAGTGAACGGATTGAAACCATTCATTATCTTGATAACGAAGGCAGTTGGAGTCAAGAAACGCTTGTGAAACATTAATATAGGTGTGTATTCTTGCATATTATGTATATTTACCTTTCTTAGTTATTTATGAGACTTAAAATAAGGAGACAAGTGCATTGCCTATGCCCTTATAGAATATCCTCTTCCTAGTATTCCCGTAGAAGAGAGTAGAGTCTGATCCAAACTAGGGCAACAATGAAATCCTCCTTATCTGGGATAAACTATTTTGTGCAAGGGCGGAGGAAGAGATCAACCGAGTTGAAGAAGTAGGGATCATTTTCAAAAACTATGTCTCGGTCTTCTAGACTGGTAAATATTGCCGTGAAAAACCATTTAGAGCCTAGTTTAAGTTCAATTTCTCCTTTTGGATTCTAGTGGGTCTGGATCCACCATTCAAGAGCTTTCTCTGAGGGCCAAATTCCCATAAAATTGTCAATGACTACATAATCTTTCATTCTCTGTATGTACTACCTGATTTTGTTGGAAGTGATTTCGTATGCTGGTACTTCTGTTGATTTGGGTATACATTTCCATGTTCTCTCAAACTTGTTTTTTCTAGTTGAACTTCCAGACCTGTGGTTTTAGCTTCCACGTTCTTGTATTTGTCTACTCCTTCCGCTCTTTCTACTGCGTCTGACACACTTTGATTCCCAGACTTTGGTGTTTTGCGGTTCATTTCTTTCTGAGTTTCTGTAATACCCCAAGGACGTGCCCCGATACAATTTTGAATTGAAATTATGATTTATAGGTTGGTGAGCCAAGTTTATATAAGTTGGTCGGCTTATGAGTTATTAGGCCAGGGAGCCTAAGTGTTGAAGGCCAAGAGCCTGATTTTGTACATGTAAATATGCACAAAATCAGGCTCTTGGNNNNAAGATAAACATCTTTGTGTGTGGACCGACCACGATGAATGAGTGATGGGGGACTAAGCTTCCACAAAGCCTGGGTAAGGGAGAGGGGGTTTAAAGGTTGGGTGAAGGGATAATATTAAGAGCTTAAGTCCTTGGGAATAATAATATAATATTATTATTCCAAAGTTGTGCAAATGTATATGTTTTATGCTAATTTCTTTGGAAGGCCAAGTGACTTCCAAATGGGGAGGAACGTGCTTCATGGGTGACATGTGTCAACCTAGGCACATGCAATTTAACCCAGGAAATGAGTCGTGTAGGGGGTTCACTTCCCATTCTTCCAACCTCCACGTGAGTGGCTCGACATTTTTCCATCCTCCATCTAAACGTGTTTGGCCTCTATGATTGAACCTCTGTACACCTTACGCATCTCTGAAACTAGAGTGGTGAGTCTGGTCTTTATTGTTGGTTGGGAGAACTGAATGTTCGGTAATTGTTGAGTCGTGCATCCTGTGTTGCTTGTTGGAAATCTCAACGCATCCTATAATCGCAGAGCCGCGTTATGCCTTAGCACTGACTGTTTACATTTCGGGTGTCCATACCCGTTTTCCCAATTGATTGTTGTGGCCACGCAGTGCTGGACTCCATGTGGCTTGTTGGACAGTGTAAGTTCGTGCTGAGCCTCGTGGTTGCTTGACTGTGTTGGAAACCGAGATTACGGAAACAGGTTGTCTGACTTGTGTATAACCTCTCTCCAGGTGAGGGAGGTGATTTTTGTTAAAGAGGCAGGTTACCAAGCCTGTGAGCAAATCTCTCCAGGTGAGAGAGTGTGCGGAGGAAGACTGAACTCCTAGAAGGGGTCCTGTAGCATCCACGAAGCTCAGAGACTTCCGGTCTGGTCTGTTGTTGAAGCCCAAGGCAAGGGAGGTTAGCAGTCGAAGGACTGTCTGGGTGACAGTGAAGGAGTATACTCCTAGGGTGGGACAAGCATGTGGGGAATGAGAGTTTGTGAGCAGTGGGCATAAGTGACTCCTGGGAGAGAATCCTTCCTCCGTGATTGTGTGTTTTCCCAATAACCTTGCCTAGCCTAGGATTCCCTGCTCGGTGGAGCTTAGTCCCATCTTGGGGGTGACCTATTGCTGAGAGTGATGAGCAACGCGGTCTAAGGCTGGGAGGTTCATGGAAGGTCTACACGCAGTTGGTGGAATAACCACAGTTTTAAAGATAAGTATTAGCTTATGCTTAATATTATGCTTTTACATGCCTGTGATCCTTATATGTTATCATGTATTCTATTGTGCATATGAATTATTGTTAATGATAGGTATTATTTATGTTAGCAGTAATCATGTGCTTACTCTGTGATTAATGTATTGAATTCATTTTAATGCATGTTTTAAATAAGTATAAGAATGATGTTTCTGCATGGTAGCGTTTACCCGACAAGTGGGTTGATGCCTGGGGATGTTACAATCTGGTATCAAAGCCATAGTTTCAACGTTGAGCCTCACTGGGCTGGTTAACTGGTCTTTGGACCCAAGGTATCGAGTGAAATTGAGTTTGGAAGAACCAATTAAGACCCTAGAATGTCCTTGCGAGCCAAGGAGTTACTTGACTGGGATACAAAGCTTAGGAAGTATAGCGGTATATAAAAACCGTAACCGACGTGGTATTTGACCACGGAGGGGGAGTGCTTGACACTTGGAGTGTGGGAGTTGTAGGATCAGTTTGTAAGGAGAGACCTTTACGACCGTTAGATCCGGAAAAGGGTGACGAAAGGATATCCGAGAAGTCTATCGAATTTCGGCTATCGAAAGAAGCTAGGTGCATGGAAGCATAAACACCGAAACCTGAAACCCTGAAGTTCTGAAATGATCTACACCATAGATCGGGAGCAGAAGGCTTGACTATTAGATCAAGTAGAAGGTAAGTTGTGATTTCATGATTTCGGCTGTCGGGGGAAAAACAGAGTGAGTTGAATCACGAAACCCCAAAATGCCAAAAGGATCTTCATCGTAGATCTGGGAAAGGAGTTTGACCGTTGGATCAAGCAAGTGAGTAGACTGTAATTTCAAAATTTTGGCAAAAGGAAGTACGAGATGTATTGATGCACGAATTCCCGATGCCGAAACTCCGAAACGGAAAGTGAAAGTGGTGGGACCCGATGACGTCGCTGAAAGTGACGTGGACCCTCCTGAGCATGCCATGTGCCACTGTGGTTGTGGGAGACAAATGTTCTATGTGGGTCCGGAGCGTAAAGTAAATCAGTATTTCAGAAGTCGGGGGTTGGAGAGGGAAGCGAGTATGAGAGCCTTGAGGACCAAAACACCGAAACCCAAAGTCCCGAGGTCCCAAAAACTTTGAGACAGAGAGGCCATAGCGGATTTTAGTCATTGGTGGTTGTGTAGACATGGACATTTGATCCACCCATTTTTGCTAGTTCGGTAATCGGAACTCAAGGGATAGTAGTGATGAGTGTTGAAACCTCCCGAAACACGAAGTTGTGAAGCACCCTAGTGGCCTAGCATTTGGTCACAGCTCGTGATTGCATGGGTTGGGGACTGAGGAAGAGCAGGCTATTGCTTGAAAGTTACAGAGCCGAGCAAAGCTCAGAAAATTTGTGGAATCGAAATGTTTTCTTATTCACGTTGGTTTATGAATGTTGTAGTTTTGTTAAGGGTTTAAGGCCTGACAAATTTTGGTTGACTGCACGTTGTGTGTGCAGAGTTCAACAAGTGTTAAGACTGTCACAAATCAACACCGAGTGTAGAAATGGAAGAGGTGTGGATTGCCTCCAACTCAGAGAACGAAAGAGAAGGAAGGGATGTCAACTTGGGAGTCGAAGGATCGAAGTCCAATGGGCATGGAAAAGAATTGGATAAGGAAGGGAATATGATGAAAATCATTAAAAGATTACAGAAGGATGCCCATGCTCGCCAAGATAATAGTAGAAGGCTCAAGAAAACTCAGGATAAACAGGGTGAATTCAACTTGAAGTTGTTGCAGAGCTTGGATATGATTGAAAAGAGATTGGAAAAGGAGAGTGACTCAAGCAAAATAGGGAGTCACGGGACCCCTGAGAGGAAAAGAAGATCGAGGAGTGTTAGTAGACCTCGTCGTCCCTCTCTGAAGCATTCCAGTAAGGAAACACATAGTAGTTCAAGCCCATCTCCTACCAGAAATCATAGGAGGTATGGAGTGGATGAACTGAAAGGAGAAATGAACAAGATCAAGCCTCCAACGTTTGATGGAGAGTATAAGAAGGAGGAAGATGTCGAAACTCGGTTACTTGGTATGAGGAAATAATTTCACCTGCAGAATTATTCCTCTCATGCAGAGGGCAGGATTTCCATGTATCAACTGAAGGGAAAGGAATCCATGTGGTGGGATCAACTTGTGCAAGTGCAACACATCAGAGAAAAAGACATCACATGGAAATAATTCAAGAGCTATTTCGAGAGGAAATACTTAACTAAAAGATATTATGACAGAAAGATGAAAGAGTTCTTTGAACTCAAGCTAGACAACAAGACCATTAATGAGTATGAACGAAAGTTTTTGGAATTACTGAAGTATGTTTCGTTCATCAAAGATGAGTCTGTCAAGATTCAGAGGTACCTGAGGGGATTACTGCCTCCTATCGGGGATAAGATTCGGTATGATGACCCAAAGACTATGGAAGAAACGATAAGGAGAGTGAAGTGCTTATTTGAACAACAAAGAGAAAGGCCTACCTTTCGGAAGGCTTGGGATGACCAGAAAAAGTTCAAGAAAGAACAGAGGCAGAAGAGAAATAAACCATCGTTTTTCAGAAACAATCCTCAAGGACATCTGTCTTTTAGAGAGCCCAGGAAGGTTGAAGTGGGTGGGAAAATGTCAAGGCCGCCAGCTATGGAATGTTGGGGCTATAAAGGGAACCATAGGTACAGAGATTGCCCCCACCGAAATGATAAAGCGAGGATTGTCCACAATGTTTAGCAAGCTGAAATAGTGGAGGACATGGGCAGTAGAATGCCAAGGATCTACGCAGCCCTGGACAATAAGAAAGTTGAGTATCAGTCGCACATGATTGAAGTAGAAGGTATGATTAGCAACCATGCCCTTACTATTTTAATTGATTTAGGGGCTAGCCATAGTTATATAGATCCTAGAGTGGTGGAAAGTTTGCATTTATCAAAAAGCAAACATGAAAAGTCTTGGTTAGTGCAGCTAGCTACAGGAACCAAGAGGAAAGTCACGGAGTTAGTCAAGTCCTGTCCTGTGGACATGAATGGACTGAGCACGAAGTTTGAATTGAACATTCTTCCATTAGGCTCTTATGACTGTCTAATCGGGATGGATTGGTTGGACCAGTACCGTGCCATCCTGGACTGTCGCATTAAGGCATTCACTTTCTTAGATGAAGAAGGAAATTGAAAAAAATTCCAAGGAATTCCTAGAGCTGTTATTGTTAGAGGAATCTCAATGATGTAGCTGAAGAAGTGCTATAGAAAAAGATGTCAATTATTTGCAGCCCATGTAGAGGAAACACCTAAGGATAAGGTGTCAAGTATTGAGGATCATGTGGTACTTAAAGAGTTCGAAGATGTATTCCAGGAAGTACCTGGACTACCTCTGAAAAGGGATATCAATTTCTCTGTGAACTTGATGCCTGGAGCAGCTCCAATGTCAAAGGCTCCGTACAGGATGAGTACGCCAGAACTGAAAGAGTTGCAGCTGCAACTTGAAGAAATTCTGAAGAAGGGGTATATAAGCCCAAGCATGTCACCTTGGGGTGCCCCGATCATGTTTGTAAAGAAGAAGGACGGAACGCTGAGATTGTGCATCGATTTCAGGCAATTGAACAAAGTAACGATGAAGAACAAGTATCCTCTACCGAAGATTGATGATCGCTTCGATCAATTGAAGGATGCAAAGATATTTTCGAAGATAGGTCTAATATCGGGATATCACCAGGTAAGGATAAAAGATGAATACATCATCAAGACCGCCTTTGGAACAAGGTATGGTCATTACGAGTTCACAGTGGTGTCGTTTGGACTGTCAAATGCACCTATTGTTTTTATGTGCTTGATGAATGGAGTATTCAGGGAATATCTAGACAAGTTTGTCATAGTCTTTTTGGATGACATCTTGGTGTATTCCAAGTCGAAAGAAGAACATGAGCAACATCTGAGAATGGTGTTGCAAGTGCTAAGAGGGCACCAGTTGTATGCCAAGCTGAGCAAGTGCTCGTTTTATCAAGAACGGATCCATTACTTCGGGAATATTATCTTGAAGGATGGGATAGTTGTAGACCCTGAGAATATTGAGGCCATTAGAGAATGGTCAGCACCCAAGAATGTGACGGAAGTTAGATCCTTCATGGGATTGGTTGGTTATTACAGAAGGTTTATTGAAGGGTTCTCAAGGATATCCCACCCTATCACTTCCTTACAAAGGAAGGAGAAGAAGTTTCAGTGGACAGAGGATTGTGAAGAAAGATTTCAGTGATTGAAGAAACTGTTAACCAATGCTCCAATATTGAGGATTGCAGATCCAAACAAAGACTTTGTGGTGTGCACAAATGCATGCAAAGAAGGACTGGGGGGAGTCCTCAGTCAGAATGGATTTGTAATCTGTTATGAATCCAGGAAGTTAAAGGAACACGAGAAGAACTATGCCACTCATGACTTGGAGTTGGCAGCCACAGTTCATGCTCTAAAGAAATGGAGGCATTACCTCATGGGAAGGAGGTTCGAGCTCATAACAGACCATAACGGTCTGAAATATTTGTTTGATCATCCAACCTTAAACGCTAGACAAAGTAGGTGGCTGGAATTTCTGTGTGAATACGACTTTGATATCAAGCATATCAAAGGGAAGGAGAATAAAGTGGTTGATGCACTCAGTAGGAGGGTGCATGAACTACATGCTACAACCATTAACATGTATCAGATTGATATTAAAAGCAGAATTCTGGAGGCTGCAAATGCAGATATGAAATACAGAGAATTGGTAGCAAAGCTACAGCAGGGTAAGATGCCACAAAAGGTGGATATTTATAAATTGGGAATAGATGGAATATTGCTGCACAAGAACATAATTTTTGTACCCAGCGTCCAGGACTTGAAATAGATAATTCTACAAGAGATGCATAATGTACCTTATGCAGGGCACCCTGGATATCAGAAAACCATGGCAGCGGTCAAGAGCCATTACTTTTGGCCAGATATGAAGAGAGAGATCGTTGAATACATCGCTAGATGTATGGAGTGCCACAAAGTTAAAGCTGAGCATAGGCACCCAACAGGGTTGCTGCAAACTTTACCCATTCCGGAATGGAAGTGGGAAGTAGTAACGATGGATTTTATTATGGGATTTCCCAGAACAGGAAAGCTGCATGATTCGATCATGGTGGTGGTGGACAAGCTTACAAAAGCTGCCCATTTTATTCCACTGAAAACTACTCTCAAGGCAGTAGATGTTGTTGATATTTTCATAAAGGAAGTGGCACGATTGCACGGAATTCCTAAAACGATTGTGTCCGAAAGAGACCCAAAATTCACCTCGAATTTCTGGAAAGGATTGTTCAAAGGATTCAGAACAAATCTGAACTTTAGTACAGTTTATCATCCTGAGTCTGATGGACAGACAGAGAGGGTGAACAGAGTAATAGAAGACATACTAAGAATGTATGTGATGGACAAACCATCAAAATCGAAAGACTACCTACACTTGGTAGAATTCAACTACAACAATGGGTATCAGGCATCATTCAAGATGAGCCCATCTGAAGCGATTTATGGCTAAAAGTGCAATACTCCAATGAGCTAGGATAATCTAGCTGATAGGACAGTAGTTGGGCCAGAGTTGCTAAAAGAGATGGAAGACCAAATGATAAAAATTAAGCAGAATTTGAAAGTTTCCCAAGACAAGCAGAAAAGTTATGCTGATAAGAACAGAACCCACAGAGAGTTCAAAGTGGGTGATCATGTTTTCTTGAAAGTAAAAGCTAACAGAAGTTCCCTGAAGCTGGGAAGTTGCGCCAAGTTAGCAGCCAGATTTTGTGGGCCAATTGAAAACCTAGAAAGGATTAGGTCAGTTGCATGTATGCTTCCATTACCTGCATCCATGACTGTACATAATGTGTTTCATGTTTCATTGCTTAAGAAATATATACCTGATGCTAATCATGTTATTGATTGAAATGTGATTCAGGTGGAGCAAGAAGGTGTCCTGCAAGTGCATCATGTGCGCATATTGGACAGGAAAAACAAACAGCTCCGGAATCGAGCCATAGGGCTTTTAAAGGTCCAATGGACCTGGTACGGTGCTGAGGATGTGACATGGGAGCATGAGGACGCTATGCGGGCAAAATACCCACATCTTTTTGAAGATTTTGGAAATCTTGTTGATGTTGTGTGAAAGTTGCAC
>CBVK0100976116.1:0-15061 GCA_900067695.1 Picea abies
TGTATAACCTCTCTCCAGGTGAGGGAGGTGATTGTTGTTGAAGAGGCAGGTTACCAAACCTGTGAGCAACTCTCTCCAGGTGAGAGAGTGCATGGAGGAAGACTGAACTCCTGGAAGGGGCCCTGTAGCTGCCACAAAGCTCGGAGACTTCAGGTCCGGTCTGTTGCTGAAGCCTAAGGCAAGGGAGGTTAGTAGCCGAAGGACTGTCTGGGTGACAGTGAAGGTGTATATTCCTGGGGTGGGATAGGCATGTGGCGAATGAGAGTCTGTGAACAGTGGGCACAAGTGACTCCTGGGAGAGAATCCTTCCTCTGTGATTGTATGTTTTCCCAATAAGCTTGCCTAGCCTAGGATTCCCTGCCCGGTGGAGCTTAGTCCCAGCTCAAGGGTGACCTACTGTTGAGAGTAATGAGTCGTGCGGTCTAAGGCTAGGAGTTTCATGGAAGGTCTACACACAATTGGTGGAATTACCATAGTTTTAAAGATAAGTATCAGCTTATGCTTAATATTATGTTTTGCATGCATGTGATCCTTATATGTTATCATGTATTCTGTTGTGCATATGAATTATTGTTAATGACATGGATTATTTATGTTAGTAGTAATCATGTGCTTACTCTATGATGAATGTACTGAATTCATTTTAATGCATGTTTTAAATAAGTATGAGAATGATGTTTTCGCGTGGTAGCGTTTACCCGGAAAGTGGGTTGATGCCCAGGGACGTTACAGTTTCTGACTTCGGAGGCTGATTAGCACTGTGACAAAACTCTCCTTTGTAGTTGCCTCCTGTGAGTGCCCCACAGAGCTCCCTCCAACAGTCGTCACCATTACCAACAAAGCTTAAATGATTAAAAAGTTGCAGAAAAAAAAAAAACCCCAACTCCTGGAGAACATGTATGTTTCGATAATATTAAAAAAAAAACCTAGCTCTTGGAGAACATGTGTGTTTCCATAATATTAAACATATTATTATATCTACATTTAAGAGAAAAAAGTGGCATGATAAAGAATTAGAGGATAAAATAAAACAAAGATATTATAAGGAGGTCATCAACCCTAATCTAGAAGATAAAAAATATCTCTCTATTTTGACCAATGCAAAGAATACAAACAACATTGCTAAAATAAGAACAAATTCTCATGAGCCCTATAATGAAACTGGGTGTTGGACAATTCTCAAAATACCATAGGTTGAAAGAATCTATCATCTTTATGGTAAGAGGGTTGAAGATGAAAAACACTTTCTCCTAGAATGTCCTGCATATAGCCAAATTAGATCTCAAGTTTAAAAGATTTGTCACAATACCAACCTTCCTAACCTTATAACTCATCAAAACTATGGTGATCTTTGAAGGCTTTTCTTAATGCTTTTCAAGCACACAAATAAAATTATAATAAAATCCAAGTAAGGTGCAATAATAATTTTTTTAATTTCAATTGCTTTATATATATAAAGTTGATATTGAAATATTTTATTTTCTAATCAATCATTTTATAATAATAATAATCTATGTTTAAGGTCACGACCAAGCCAACCAACCCCCTCCGCTCAACAATTTGTTTGCTCAACATGTGACCTCCGAGGAGGAAACCCATGTTCTTAATCATTAGGTCCACTCAAGTTAAACAACAAATATATCATATAATAAAAACATTAAACTTTTTCAAAAAAATGAAAAACTTACCTCCTCTTGGATGTTCATCTTAATTGAAGGAATTACACATCTCCCTCATAATGGAATGTAAAATGCACCTATTGACACAATAATAAATTAAAATAGACATTAAAATATTTTATTTATATTCCACATTGAAACATTTATTTTATTATTAATAATTTTTTAAAATAATTTCATATTGAACATTCACATCTCTTTTATACTATATTACATCACTTGGCTCGTGACCATACATAATTTTTATAATATAAATCACTAATTTGGTGATTAAAAATGGGGATGTTACATTCTCCTCCCCCTACAATTTCCACTATCCTCATTGCACATCACCATACAATTTCACATATTTAAATACAATTTTTTATTTTTTAAAATCAAAATACTTGATAATTCCACATCTTTATGACTCTCGCAGTAATTTTAACATCCCCACTACTAAACCCATAAAAATTTATGATACCATTAATTTAAATACAACACATCTTGTTAAAAACACATGTATGTTAAAAAACAATAATTTAAAAAACATGAATATAACTAATCTACTCCCATACAATAATATATAATTCATTTCAAACACTGAGTTAATGCACAACAAATTAAACCATCATTGTAACTCAGACACAACATAAAACACTTATCGTTTTATAACAGTTGTGCAACTAGTTGCAGGGGATAGACATTCCACCCAACAATAGACTTGTTGTTCCAAATATCAACAATAAGTCACCCCTAAGTTGGGGCTAGGAAACCATAAAAGAGGGTGTCTCTCCACAATCCACTCATAACTCAATTTTCCCACAATCCATTGTCTTTTCCTTTAGTTATCCCAATTCCTCTATTTCTCTTCCTCTCAACCTGCCCAATGCAAGGAATGTACACCCTTCTCTGCAAGCATTCCCTTAGGTTGTACCATTCTTTTATTAGGGATTCCAACATAGGTTGGCCAGGAATTTCTTTGCTAGGGACTCCAGGAATGCCAACTACTAGGAAAACTACCAACAACAAGCTTATTGCTCTAGTAAAAACTCTCACACAAGGAGTTCACTCTACATGCCTGACAACCTACCTCTTTTACAAGCCTAACAACTTGCTTCTTTAGTCTTCAACAACTCCAAACAACTGCTAACATGTCCAACATTGTTTCCTTCGATCTCCAACGCTCTGCTCCCTCTTGTTGTCCCCAAAATCTTCCTGTAAAAACTATCCCCTCTGGCCATACGAATTTTCGTTTTTTCCCAAGCCAGTTGACTCTCACTCTCCCCAATGTTGGTTGTATTCCAGCCCCATGCTCCCCAATAACTATGGGATGTGACTCCTCACACCCACCCACTTACATGTATTCAATGATTGGGTTTTCATACACTCCGGGGAAAATTAGAAGGTTCACTCAAACAATAAAATCAGGAAAAGGGTTTAGGATTTAAACTCATGAATAAAAACCCTCTTTTAGACCCCTCCTCTCTTGTGGATAACTCAACCCCCATATCTCTTTCCATGTCCATCTACAACTAACATCACATTTTTATTTATAAAATTTGGATATACAAGTTCACATATTACATCACTTGGATCGCAACCACAGATCATATCTACATTATACATTACTAAATTGGGGATTATAGGAGGGATGTTACATTCCCCCTCCCCTACAATTTTTCATTGTCCTCAGTGCACAACACCATGTTGATATACATGTACAAGTTTTACCTCATAATACTAAGAAAATAAAATTCTACAAATTGCATAACTCCAACAACAATTCCAACCATAATCTCTTGCTCCTCTAGCTTGCGTGACCCAAGGAATGTAGCCCCTTCTTTGTGCACAGGTCCTCGGGTTGTACCATTATTTTATCAAGGCTTCCAACATAGGTTGGCCAGAAAAAATCCGATATGTGGTTACAAGAACTCTAGCTTCCCAAAATGGAGTCTTGCATTCTTTTATTCCATTTCCTTCAAAATTGACAAAAAATTGTGGGTACTCCTCCTACATGGTCTCCTTGTTCTCCCATGTTGCATCTTCAGGACCGTAGAAATTCCATTGGACCTTTACCAGGTCGGTAGATTTTTTTTTTAGCACCTTGACTTTTTGTTCCAGGATGCGCACTAGTTCCACCCAGAAATCCCCTTCGTGTTCCACTTGGATCACAGTCCAATCAATTATGTGGTTAGGGTCACACACATATTTCTTCAATAATGAAACACATGAAAAACATGATGAAATCTCATGGATGCAAACAATGCTAGAATGTATGCAACAGGTCCTATCTTCTCCAAGACTTCAAAATGCCTATAATATCTCGCTGCCAACTTTGGGCAGCTTCTCAATCTTAGTGAACTTCTTTTTTCTTTTAATTTTAAAAACACATGCTAGCCCTCTTTAAAATATCTATAGGTCATGTTGTTGTCTGCATAACTCTTTTTCATATCTTTGTAAACTTTTAAATTATACCTAATCTTTAGCATTTTCTCTTCCATTTCCTTTAATAAATATCGCTAGGTTATCACAATTTACCGGCATGTTGCATTTTTCGCCATACAAGGCCACAAATGGGATCATCTTCAATGATGTATGGTACCCATTATTGCAAGAAAATTTGACTAAATGGATTTAGTCTTCCCACTTCGATATCTGGTCCATTACATCCATTCTAAACATGTCCTTAATTATCATGTCAGACATCTCTGCTTTCCCATCTGACTTTGGGTGATATGTTGTACTGAAATTTAAATTTGTCCAAAAGATTTTAAACAACCCCTTTCTGAAATTTGATGTAAACTTGGGATCTCCGTCGAAAAAAATTGCCTTGGGCACTCCATGTAGCCTGGCAATTTCCTTCATGTAAATTTCTGCAATATTGGTTGCCTTGTGAGTTGTTTTCACCAAAATAAAAGGTGTGCCCTTAGTTAATTTATCCACCACTACCATGATAGAATCATGTTGCTTCATTGTTTTGGGAAACTTAGAAATAAAATCAACTGTAAGAACTTCCCATTTCCACTCAGGAATGGGCAATGACTATAATAGCCTGGGTGGATATTTATGCTCAATATTTACCTTTTGACATTCTAGACATCTCACTATGTAATCAACCACCTCTTTCGTCATTCATGGCCAAAAATATTGGCTTCTTACATTTGCAATTGATTTCTAATATCCTAGGTGCCCAACGTATGGTGCATTATGCATTTCTCTCAACACTGTATGTTTTAGCTCTTTGTATTTTGACTCATATACTTTGCCTTTGTACATGAGGACTTCATCTTATTTTAGTTCAAAATCTTTAATTTTTTGTTGAAAATTACCTTGCTATAATGTTTCTTTTATTTGCAAATAATGTTGATCTAAATTTGCAGCCTCTAAAATTATGTCTTTTAAATCAGACTTGTACATGCTAATGGTTGTACCATGAATCTCGTGCACTCTCTTGCTAAGTGCATCGACCACTAGTTTATCTTTTCCCTTGGTTCTCCTGCTAAGTAGATTTATATAGCAACATGTTATTTCATGTCTATTAATTTTACCTTTTATAAGAAAAAGAATCTAGATAAAAAATGTCCCTACAATAATTTAGATTAAGATATTTACAGTCTCAAAAATAAAATTAGTATCCTCTTATTAGGATACTTTAATGTTAGAACTGTAACTAGTTAAGTTATTCTTTTAAGTAATAAGTCCAACCCTAATCCTTTATGGATAGATGAGGACCTTATTTTAGCTAACAAATACAAAAGAAACTCTGAAGAGTTAACTGAGAATTTATTTGGTATTGGGCTAATCAAACTATGTAGTTCTCAAGATCTAATAGTTTGTAATGGTCTAATGAAGTAGTTGAAAGCCAATAAGATGACTTGTATTCATAGGTTGGGAAATAGTATCGTGGATTATGTGATATATGATATCCCCGTATAGAACCAAATATTAAATTTTAACCTTTTAAACAACCATGAGCCCGACTCTGATAATAGACCTTTAACTAGAAGTCTAAAATTTGTCATGCACAAAAACTCCATTGAAGAATATTTGGATAACCAAAGGCACTTCCTTTTTGACAAAAATAAAGCTGATATTTTCTTAAAGGATTTAAATATTGAATTAAATCTCCTATCATATAAAAACAATATTGAAGGCCTCTTTCATAGATTTACAACAACCCTTTCAATTTCCATCAACAAGTTCTGTATCAAGGTGTTGTGTAAAAAGAAATATACAACAACCAACCCTTGGTATGATAACGAGTGTAAAATTGCTAGAAAATCCATTAGGGGTGCTTCTAATGAGCCCTTCAAATTTGATAACATAAACAGGTACAAAGCCATAATTAAAAGGGAAAAAAGTACTATAAAAACATAAAGCAATAGAAACTTTTGCACCTATCTAAGCTATATCCTAAGAAATTTTGGGGTAAATTTTGACTCATGAAACTAAAGAAAATAATATGATTCCCTCCAGGGACTGGAATTCCTACCTTAATTGTTTTTACAAATCCCCTAATGTCATGGACAACATTCCTAATGTTTCTACAGAGGGTGAAATTTTTTCTATAGAAGACATAGAGTTTGGGGTTAACTGGCTCACAAAAAGGAATTCTGAGGACATTGAAGGCTATCAAGTTGAAATCTTAAAAATTGGAGGGCCTATATTGCTCATCCCTTGTGTACATAAGCTCTTCAATTGAGCAGTCAAGCAGGGTTTCCCTAAACCATATATGCAAAACCTCATTTTACCTACTTTAAAAGTGGAGAATAAAATAATCCCTCTAATTATAGGACCATTATGATTAGCCCCATTTTAGCCAAACTATACATAATTAGTTTGGAAGGAAGATTGACATATGGGTAGAAATCCATAGAAAAATAGCTAATGACTAGGCAGATTTATGAGCTATCATTCAACTGTGGACCACTTTGTTACACTTGGGATCATCACGAAGGAGTGTTGCAATGATAAAACTGGTATCCTTTGTTGTTTTGTTGACTTTATAAAAGATTTTGACACAATTCCTAGGATGAACTTTTGAAATAGGTTAGAAGAACCAAAAATTCCTTTGAAATTGAGAGTTGTTGCGATAAGGTTGTATGAGAATGTTATTGCCAAGTTTAGGAACACTAAGGGCTAGTTGAAAGAAATTGATTGTAATATAGGATTCAAGCATGGTTATCCCTTGTCCCCTACCCTTTTTGGCATATACATTTGACAAGTTAGAAGTTTGTTTGGAAGATTCAAGTCGTATGCCCGACTCACACTAGTATATTCATCACCCTTCTTCTTTATGTCAATGATATTGTTCTTATGCAAGGATTCCCTATGATCTCAACTAGCAACTAAGAATCCTCGAGGATTTCTTCTCTAGTATGGGAAAAATTGTTAACACTGACAAAACAAAGGTTATGATAAGTAAATCCAAAATGATTACTTACGATGCTTTCGTATATGACAATAACAACTTGGAGGAAGTGTCTTCATACAAATATATTGGAATTGATATTCAACACAAGCTCAACTAAAACTATAGCATTGAGTAAATGATAAATGGAGACGGGAAATGTTACTACGGGATTGAAAACAATTTTAAATCAGTGGACCTTTGGATATGGGATAAGAAAAAAATCCTCTTTGAGACTCTTTCTGCTACCATTATCTTGTATGGATGTGAAGTTTAGGGATGTAGTATCTCTAGATAATCGTGGAGAAAGATAGAGTATATCCAACATAATTTTTAACTTATAATCTTAAAATTAAAGGTAATACACCCTCTCCTAGAAGCCAACCTCTCCCCCACTGAGAACAAGGTTATGACTAGGTACCTAATGCACAAGAACAATACAAACAACATGAAAGACAAGTGGATTTTAAAATTTCTTCAAACTCCAACCAAAACCACCTATGACTCAAGTAGGGATGGCATAAATATCCAAAGTCTTGGCTAAATCATTGAGGAATAAAGGAAGAGATCGTTTGGCAGAATATATATATATATATATAAGCTATCAAACTATATTAAAATATAAACAAAGATACAAGAGTCGAGTTATAGATGATTGGTTGCCTACCTGCTATCCAATAGGCATGACTGACAACCATAATGCAGACTTTGAGTTTTGAGCTCTGATATTGATCCAGGGGATCAAAATATGCTCAAAAATCAAAGTGCTCGGAATTGCTTCAAAACAGACATGTGCATAGGTCTCGTCCTCACGATCCCAATGCAACTTGAATGGGTTTAAACAGATGTCGTATGAGTGATTCTCGATATGTCTGCTTTGCCAAACAAGCAAAATTTTGCTGACTATACAGTCCGTACAATGTTGACGTTGCATGTCCGTACTGCTGATGTGGCAAGGTGACGTGGACTGCTAGTTGTACAAAGATGTTGATGTGGCATGTCTGTACTGAACACGTGGCAGGTGGTCGTATCGACACGTGGTAGCTGAGGTGGACTTGTTAGATGACGGCACGTATCAGTTGTTGAGTTGGCAGTGGTTACATGGAAGTTTAGTGGACTAGTAGAATGGTACCACGTGGCCCAGACATGGGTTGCCACGTGGCACCCCCTTCATAGTGTAAAAGGTTGGTTTGTGCTCATGGGGTTGGAACCCACGACCTGCGGGACGTGGATGACTTGGCAGGGTCGGGCTACCA
The DNA here is from genome assembly GCA_900067695.1 of Picea abies. Classification (NCBI taxonomy): domain Eukaryota; kingdom Viridiplantae; phylum Streptophyta; class Pinopsida; order Pinales; family Pinaceae; genus Picea; species Picea abies. Next base: position 8,328 of record CBVK0100976116.1, read on the forward strand.
GCCCACCCACACAGTAGTAATTAACAATACATGGCGCGGTAGTGTTTTATGTTTGCATTGTGGTATAATTCGACGGGGTCCTGGCTGGGGCTTAGCCCCAACCCCCAGTTGTATGTTCTACCGCCATAAGACCTTACCTCACACAAATGCGCCCAGGTTTTCAAACGGTGTAGGCTTTCCAGTTGTCAACCGTTCTAATGGTCCTTTGACCATGCACCAAGACATGTTTCAACACCACTTGCATTTCGGCAACAGGTCCCGGTTTAGGCGCTGGGTTGTGGCCATATCGCACCCATGCGACCAACACCTCCGCCCTTGGGGGCGCTAATCGTGCGACAGAATGCCCAATTTTGTGAGAAGGCATGTGTGTTGGGTTTTTGGCATAGGAAACGCCTAGAAGCCAAGTTCATTCAGTCTCGGTGCATTTTGGCGAGCAGAGACAACAAAGAATTGGGAGAAACTTCCGGGGAGTGATTCCAACTCTGTTTTTTTCCAAACCAGGTGCAGGAAGAGCCCAACTAGGGGTTTTTGGACGTTATGGAGCCATTGAAGCCATCCATTTCTCATTATGAGCATTGTAAAGCACTGATTTTGACACTTTGATCATTAATGAAAAAGATCCATTGGAAGCAGAACCATGAGATGTAGACCAAGAGAGGGGTGAACTCCTTTATCATTTTGTTTTGTTAATGTGTGTATTACGATGGTTATTTATGATTATATATGCTACTCATGATTAAGTAAAAAAACTCATTAATATTTATCTGTTTGTAACTTGATCCTATTACCCAAGCACATACCATTTCACTTGCAATTTTAAAAATATTCAAGACTTTACATTTTTAGATCAAGTTGGTATCAGAGCATAGGTTTTTGAAGGTTTGATTGTTTGCAAGTGTTTGTTTTTTGATGCTTACAAGGTTGAAGCTCACAAGAGGAGAAGGTCAAGTTGTAGAGCCAAGTTCTCAACTGTCAAGAAGGAGAACTACCCAATCACCTCAAGCTTCAAAGAGATATTCACCTAGTATGGCTAATGAGGAGAGTCATGAAACTCTTCTTTCGGAGGATGAAACTTTCAGAAAGACTTTATGTGTTATGACAGAGATGGTGGAAGTTTTATTTGAAGAAATAAATGCAATATTGCAAGGTGAAAGCTCAAACCCTCCAAAGGGTAATGGAGATAGTGGTGATAAAAATCCAAAGGGAAATGGAGGGAATGGTGATTCTCCGCCTCCTTCACCTCCATCTTCCACCTCTTATACCATTTCACAACCACCTCCAAATTCTCCAAAAGAACATGGTAAAACTCCTCTACAAACTCCTTTGCTTAAGCTTGATATTAAGTTTGAATTTCCTGTGTACAATGGAGAGGTAAATGTTGAGAAATTGGATAATTGGATTTGTCGGATTGAAGTGTATTGTAGGATACAAAGGATCAAAGATGATGAAACTAAGATTCAACTTGCTTATTTAAGATTAAACAATGTAGCACTCATTTGGTGGGAAGCCAAAACTCAAGAGGACATGAAGAAACATGGTAAAGTTTTATCCTCTTGGAATGATTTTATTGTTGCACTTAAAAGACAATTTTATCCATTAGCATACATGCATAAAGCTATTATGGATTGGAAAAACTTTAGACAAGCTAAAGGGCAAAGTGTTCAAAGATACACTCAAGAATTTAGAATAAGGGCTTTGATTTTGGGTATAGATTTGTCTTCTCAAGAAACTTTACTCAAATGTATTGGAGGATTGCATAACTACTTGAGGCACACGATACTTTTGTTTAACCCTACAAGTCTAGATGAAGTTTGTGTACATGCAACTCATTTGGAAAGAAGAGGGAGGAATGAACCTCAAGAGGGCAACAAGAAACCTTTTGTTCATGGAGACAAAGGAAAGAAGAAGTTCAAGGGAAATGGAAGAAAGAATGCTTCAGTCAAGAAAGAGGGAGAGAAACTCACATGTAAACATTGCTCAAAAGATGGCCATGATGAAGACCATTGTTGGAGCTTCATCCTAAAAAAGACCCAAAAAGTTCAACCATAAGGGGAAACCAAAGACTACTACAACCGTACAACATGATTTAGGTTTTGATTCAGGTGATGAAACAAAGATTACAGCCATGGTTTTTCAAGGTAAGGATTCTGTTGCAAGCACTAGTTCTTCAAGTAGTAATAGCCTCAATGAAACTCAATTGGAAAAAGAAAGAATAGAGCTTTTCTACATAAGGGTGATTTCAAAGCATACCAAGATCGACACTCTTTTTGATGCTGGATCTCAAGCAAACCTCATATATGAAGACATTGTCAAGAAACTAAAATTGGAAACTACTCCATATCCTAAACCATACCCTCTAGGATGGATATGTGACAATGCCAAATTGTATGTGACAAGAAGGTGTAAACGTAGATTTTCCATCACTGCAAATTTTATAGATGAGGTAGAGCTTGATGTTATTCCTTTGGATATCTGTGGTATTGTTTTGGGAATCTCATACTTATATGATAGGAGAGCCATATTTCATCGTCATGAGAACAAGTATCATTTGTTTAAAAATGGAGTCGAGTACATTGTTAGAGCACATACAAAGAAGTTGAATTTGTCACTTGTAAATGCTAGAAAAATGAAGAGATTAGTCAATGCTAGTAATAATTTTGTCCTCTTGATGATCAAACCCAAAGAAAATGTTGAAAAAGAAGCTTTCCAAGGTTGTGATTCAAAGTTGAAATTTGATTTATATGAGGTTGTTAAACAATATGATGAGTTGTTTCAGGAACCAAAGGGATTGCCTCCAAAAAGGTCAATCCAACATGAGATACAATTGCAACAAGATTGCCCTCTTCCAAACATTGGTATGTACAAGATGTCAGTCATGGAGAATTTTGAAATTAAAAAACAAATCCAAGAGTTGCTTGACAAAGGGGTCATCATGCCAAGCACATTGCCATGCGGATCACCAATTGTTTTAGTGCCAAAGAAAGATGGTACATGGCGCATGTGTGTAGATTTCAGGGCCTTGAACAAGATTTCGGTAAAGAATCGTTATCCTCTTCCTAGAATTGATGATTTGTTTGATCAATTGAAAGATTCTAAGTATTTTACTAAATTGGATTTGAGAAGTGGATATCATCATATTAGGATTGTTGAAGGAGACACTTGGAAGACAACTTTCAACAAAGCAAGATTTGTTGAGTGGATGGTAATGCCATTTGGACTTTGCAATGCTCCTACTACATTCATGAGACTCGTGAATGATGTTTTAAGGCCTTTTCTTGATGATTGTGTGATTGTCTACTTGGATGACATTTTGATATTTAGCAGATCTCGTGAAGATCATGTTATGCATGTAAAGCAAGTTATGGATGTCTTAAAGAAAGGAAATTTGTTTTTGAATATGTCTAAATGTGAGTTTGGAAAGACCTCACTTGTTTACTTGGGGCATATTGTTGGAGGAGGAGAACTGAAAATTGATCCTTCCAAGGTCAAAGTTATTTTGGATTGGCCAAAGCCCAACAATGTGACAGAGGTAAGAAGCTTTTTGGGAGCAGCCCAATATTGGAGAAAGTTTATTGCTAACTTATCTTCAATTGCAGCTCCAATACATGCAATGAAAAGCATCAAGCAAGTTTTCCAATGGGGAGACAAGCAACAAAAAGCATTTGATGCATTGAAGGAGAAGACTAGTTCAACTCCAGTTCTTGCACTTCCAAATTTGAGATAATCATTTGAGATCCAAACAGATGCAAGCAATTATGCAATGGGAGCAGTCTTGTTGCAACATGGTAAGCCCATTTTTTTTCATTCTGAAACTTTTAATGGTGTTGTGATTAACTATCCAACTTATGATAAGGATTTGTATGCATTGGTGCAAAGTGTGAAAAAATGGAAACATTATTTGTTGGGAAAAGAAACTATCATTCACACAGATCATCAACCATTGCAATACTTACAATCACAAACAAAGTTGCAGCAAGCAAGGTACTTCATATGGATGGGTTTTCTACAACAGTTCCACTTGGTTATAAGGTATAAAAAAGGCATTTATAACAAAGTTGTTGATATGCTTTCTAGGCCTATTGTTAGTGCTTCAGTTATTCTTAAGCATAATTCTATCATGCATGAGAGCTATGTCAAACAATATGCTTTAAATGCTAATTTTACAGAGGTTTGCAACTTTGTGTCATTCTAACCAAGTTGAGGAATTTGATTACCATGTGCATGATAAGCTTTCGTATCATCTTGGCAAGCTATGTATTCCACAGGGTGAAAGAGTCAACATCATAAGGGAAGCTCATTCTTCTCTTATTGCTGGCCACTTTGGTGTAGGCAAGACAGTGGCTAATTTGCAAATGTATTTCTATTGGCCTAAAATGAATGAAAGTGTTTCAAGATATGTAAGAGGATGTTCTTTATGTGCTACAAGCAAGCCTAGCAATAGAAAGTTTGGTTTGTATACTCCACTTCCAGTTACTCCTCATCCTTGGGAAATCATTTCCATGGACTTTGTAGGAGGTCTACCTATGTCTAAAAAAAATCATGATTATCTTTATGTTGTGGTTGACCGTTTCAGCAAAATGTGTATTTTGATGCCTTGTAAGAAGCATGTTACAACTGAGAAAATGGCACATATGTTCTTTCAACATGTTTGGGTACATTTTGGGTTGCCTAAATCCATTATTTTTTATTTAGATTCTTGATTTATTGGGAACTTTTGGTCAAGTTTATGGGAACTCATGGACACCAAGCTGAAAAAGAGCACAACTTTTCATCCACAAACCGATGGTCAAACATAAGTGGTTAATAGAACAGTAGTGCATCTTCTTCGTGGTTATTACAGCAAGCATCCTAAGCTTTGGGATGAGCACCTACACTACATTCAACATGCTTACAACTGGGCTAAGCACTCTTCAACTCAAACATCTCCATTTGAAGCATGTTTTGGTTATTTGCCCAAATCTCCTTTAGATTTTATCTTTGGGAAAGGCATTGCTATTGATGGTCAATACGACATTGATAGGGAAAATAAGTTCATTGAACAAATTCAGTCGGTGCATCAAATGGTACAAGAACAGTTGGAAAAGAGCCAAGCCAAGTACAAGACAAGACATGACAAGCATCATGTTGATCACAGTTTCCAAGTTGGAGATGAAGTTTGGCTTTACATTAGCAAAGAGAGGCTTAAAGGAGAAGGTAAAAAACTGAAACCAATTAGATATGGACCTTTCAAGATTCTTGAAAAGATTGGTAAGAATGTCTTTTGTTTGGATTTTCCTCCTTATATGCAAATGTATGCAATTGTCAATGTTGAGAATTTGAGATTGTATGAGCCTCCTTTGATTGATGATCAAGGAGAGCATGTTCATATTCATTCTATAGATGATTTCGTGCCAGAATATCTTTCAGAACTGCATGAAGTCACAATCCTTGACAAGAGGATAAGAACTTCAAAACGAGGGAATGTGGAATACCTTCGAGTTGGTATTAAAGGAACAAATCCAAGCAAGGGAAATTGGATTGAGGTTGGAAAGGTGAGGGAATTGTACCCTCATCTTCAGATAGACTAAAAGTAGTCTTTTGGAGGTCCAAAAGCTTCCCAATGGGGAGGAGTGATCCAGGGGATCAAAATATGCTCAAAAATCAAAGTGCTCAGAATTGCTTAAAATGGACACGTGCATAAGCCTCGTCCTCACGATCCCAACACAACTTGAACGAGTTCAAATAGAAGTTGCATGAGTGAGATATCACATTCTGTCCGCTTTGCCAAACAAGCAAAGTAGACAGAATATGAATAGAGACGGTGGCCTAGAGGTAAGCAGCTTTTGGCACCCATTAATCAACCAACTTAGGGACCCTCACATATCAAATCAGGTATGACACCTTCCTCCTCCTTTTCCTTGCTTGTTTATGTTCTAATTTTGAGTCAATAACTAGATTTAGAGGTCTAACTAACCCTGTACTACCCACTACATAATTCCAATTATAAAAACTTATTACTATATATATCACTAATTAAGCTATATATACCCTAATCATATGACACTTTCTATATTAATACTCATTACATCCTAATCACTTAAAACCTAAATCATAAATCAACCCCTACTACTTAGTAGCACATTAAATTCCTAACCCTTGATTTATTTATATATATATAACATTATCATACTCAGACCTAATAATGATAATCCTATAAAATTCACTTTTCCATAATCTAGTAATTCCACTTAATCTTAAAACATCAAATAGAGTTTCAAATAATATACAATCAGTTAGAAATATTAATAATTAATATAATAAGATGAAACTCAATCTAAATCTAACCCTAGATTTATATTTACATACACAAATTTGAAACACTTAAAAATCACTTATGATATATTATTAATTATTACTAATTATCTTTATATTATTAAGTTCATTAAGCTCTATATCTTAAACATAAATTAAAACACTACTAAACAAACTATTAGAAACCCTAGACCTATATACATATTTAGATATATCAACACTTAAAAATCACTTATGATATAGTATTAATTATTACTAATTATCTTTAATTTATTAAGTTCATTAAGCTCTATATCTTAAATATAAATTGGAGTTTAGAACAAAATACTAATAATTAATATAATAAAATTAAACTCATTCTAACCCTAGATTTTAATTATTTATTTATATTAATTAAAAAACACCATTAAAACAAACTATTAGATTTTAACTGGACTTATATA